>CM064498.1:42927341-43031995 GCA_032716605.1 Paralithodes platypus | reverse complement strand
GTAGAATAATGCAAGGGATGCAACGTTTCTTCGTAGGGCTAATGTAGGAAGGTCCTGTGTGATTGCAGGGTTGTTGATTAATCTAATAGCGTATTTTGAATTTTGTCCAACTGCCTCAATGCAAACCACTCCACTTCCACCCCACAGAGGTGAACAGTAATCCATCTGAGAGCGCACATGACTTTTATATATTACGGCCAAGTGAAGAATTCTCGAACTCTGTACAGGAGTCCCAGTTTTTTAGAGGCATTCTTAGCAATGCTTCTAACATAATGTGTCTCAGCTCAAGTTAGTAGTTAATGTTACACCGAGAAATGTCAATACTAGGGGAAGTGGGAATATTTACATCATTAAAAAATATATGGGAGTCAGTGAGATTCTGTCGGTTAGAAAATTGAATGTACTTGGTTTTCTGTGCATTAAAGGAAACTAGATTCTCTTGTCCCCATTCATTAATTCTAGAAAGGTCCTGGTTCAGAGAAATTGCAGTGTTTATTTTTGAATTTATAAGATCGGGTTGGGTGAAAGAATTGGTAAATGTGAAGGACCTGTGGAGTGTTGAGTCATCTGCGTAGGAATGTATTGGATTATGAGTGGTAGGATATGAGATCATTGATATGAATGTTGAACAGAGTTGGGGCCACAAACTGATCCCTGGGGAACACCAGCATTTATTGAGTGAAATTGAGAATAAAGGTCATCTACCATTACACGTATTTTTCTGTTATGAAGATAAGAAGAAATTAGTGGAACTAATGATGCAAGGCCGTAGTAGTGACATCTTCGACAATAAGGATTGATGCCAGACTCTATCAAATGCCTTTGATATATCCAGTGCTATTGTATGTGTTTCACCATGTTGGTCTGTAGCCTTGATTGATTTGATGCGTAAGAAGGCAAAGAATGTCTGCAGTTGATCGACATCGTCTAAAACCATATTGCCTATCACTGATTAATTTATTATTCTCCAGATGCTTAATTATGTGATTATTTAATATAATTTCAAAAACTTTGCCAAGAGTGGAAGTTATAGCTATTGGTCTGTAGTTTGATGGATCTTGAAGAGGCACCTTTTTTAGGAAAATCTGATGGATGTTTGATCTTTCCAGGATACTGGGAAGTCTAATGAGGTATGAGTACACAAGACGGAAGAGTACGTGGGCCTCTGTGTGATAACCAGCCCTCTCGCAGAGAGCCCATAGCACCCCTGTTATTCATCCGGGGGATTTCGCATTCCCAGCCTCTCCTATCACTGAATTTCATGACTATCGGAGTATGTAGGTTTGGTACTAAACCCTCTGCGATTTTCCACGTGTATATTATTAGGTAACGTTCTCTTCTACGTTCCAGTGAGGACAGATTCAGTGCTCTTAAACGCTCCCAATAGTGTAGATGTTTTATCGAACTTATATGCGAAGTGAAATTTCTTTGTACACTCTCTACGTCATTTATTTCACCTGCTTTGTATGGGGATGTTAATACGCTATAGTATTCAAGCCGCGGTAGCACTAGAGATTTGGAGAGGCTTATCATAGGCAATTCACCGCGTGTTTTAAAAGTACGCAGAATCCAACCCGTTAGACGTTTCGCAGCCGCCACTTTGACCTGGTTATGTACTTTGAAACCCATATTTTCAGAAATTAATACCCCGAGGTCTTTCACACTGTCTTTCCGTTCTATTATGTGGTTAGATTCTGTTACGTAATTTGTAATTTCTTTAACACCATTATTATCTCCGTACTCGTATTAATTGGAATTTTTCCTCATTGAATTGCATGTTGTTTTCCCTGGTCCACTGGAACACTACATTCATGTCTTCCTGCAGTCGGCCCGTGTCCTGTTGTGTGTTTACTATCTTGCTTAATTTTGTGTCATCAGCAAAAGACGACACTGTACTGTGTCTGGTGTTGGTATCTATGTCGCAAAGTAGTATGAGGAACAGAAGGGGCGCTAGCACTGTTCCTTGGGGCACTGAGCTTTTGACATCCGAAGGCTCAGAAGTGACTTGGTTTACTGCTACCGATTGTTTTCGGTTTACGAGGAAATTGTATATCCACCGTCCGATTTTCCCAGTTATACCTTTTGCTTTCAGTTTGTGGGCTATTATAACATGGTCACATTTATCAAATGCCTTAGCAAAATCGGTGTAAATGACATCCACGTTTTTCTTTTCTTCTAGCGCTTTAAGAATTTTGTCATAGTGTTCCAAAAGTTGTGAGAGACATGATCTTCCCGCTCTGAACCCATGTTGACCGGTGTTGTGTAGTTCATTTGTCTCCATGAATGTTGAAATTTTGCTTCGCAGGACTCGCTCGAAAACTTTAATGATGTGAGAAGTTAGAGCTACCGGGCGGTAGTTTTTTGGTAGTGCTTTACTCCCTCCTTTATGCAGTGGGGCAATTATTGCGTTTTTCAAGCTATCTGGTATGTCACCAGTGTCTAGACTCCTTCTCCACATTATAGCCAGAGGTTTTGAGAGGTTTTCCTTACATTTTTTCATTAGGATCGAATTCCAAGAGTCCGGGCCTGGTGCCGAGTGGGATGGCATGTTGGAAATGGCCTCTTCTATATCTTTTGGACCGAAAATCAATATCCAGCATCTGAGGGGTTTCCGTGGGGGAGGTTTCCATGAAAAATATATTTTGGTCTCTGATGACTTTTGTTTCATCAGGCTCACTGAATGCCATTTCATACTGCCTGCTTAAGAGTTCGCTCATTACCTTTTTGTCCCCTGTGAAAGAGCCGTCCCCTTTGCTCAGTGGGCCGATGTTTGATGTTGTTTTAGCCTTTTGTTTGGCGTATGAAAAGAAGTATTTGGAATTTTCCTTTATACCTGCAATAGCTTTCCTCTCCTCTTCCATATGTTCTTCATATGATATTCTTAGCCTTTGTTCAATTTCCACAATTTCTCTATCTATTTCGACCTTTTGCCTATCCTGTAGATTTTGATGTGTGCGTCTTTGTGTGAGTAATTTTCTTCTTCTGTACAGCCTGCTCCTTTCCCGATCTTGTTGCTTCTTCGTTTTGTTTGTCTTGCAGGTATATGGTGGCTACAGATTTGGGTCATGGTTTCTGTTATTAAGACTAGACATTCTGCTGGTGTCAGGTTATCCATTAAATCTTCCCAGTCTATTTCCTCCATTTATTGATTTACCTCTTCCCACCTAATGTTTTTGTTATTGAAGTTAAATTTACTGAAGGGGCCGGGGGTTTTTCTCGATTCTGTGGTTGTCTGTACACTTTCTAAGGTTGTTTTGATCTCAATTAATTTATGATCTGAGTATGTTGTGTCCGATATGTTAATGCTGTGTACTAGAGAGTCGTTGTTAGTGAAGACCAGGTCTAAGATATTGTTTTCCCGTGTGGGTTCAGTAATATGTTGGGTAAGACTAAAAAAATCACAAAGTTCAAAAAGCTCTCTCGTATTAGTATTTGCTTCTCCGGTGTTATTTGCCACTAACTGGTTTTCTAGTTGTCTCCATTTAATGTTTGGTAGGTTAAAGTCTCCTAGCCATATAATATTTGGTGTTGGGTTCCCCAGGGTTTCCACTTCTGATTTTATTTTGTTGAGCTGGGTTTTGAATTCTTCTCGGGATGAGTCTGGAGGCCTGTACTTGTAACAATAACTGCTAAATTTAGGGATTCTATTTTAACTCCAAGTATTTCCACCACTTCCATTACTGTTATTTAGGAATTCAGTACATATCAGTGAGTCATGTATGTACAAGGCTACACCTCCATGTGATCTATGCGTTCTGTCCGCCCTATGTAGGTTGTAACCACGGAATCCATACCTCACTATCTTGCCTGATCTTTAATGTGAGTTTCTGTCAGAGCCGCAAATATAGCGTATCCTTCTTCTGGCAGGCCCCTAATAAATGGTACTTTGTGCGTGGTTCTATTTATTAGGCCTTGGATATTTGCATACAAGATGGGGAGGGATTGTTTGGAGTACTATGTGTACTAATAGTCTTCGGATGTATTGGCCACTCTTGGGAGGCCAGGAGGTGCTCGAGGTGTTCTATGTGCTCTTCCATCTCCCTCAGTCTCTTCATTCTTCATCTGCCCTTTCCCTCCTTGCCTTTTTCCTCTGTCTCGTCCTCGCATAGCTAGAGTTTTGTTAGGTCTAGCATATCTCCAAGTCCCTCTAATATGAAAAGCTGGGCATTTCATATTGTAGCAGGTCTTGTTCTTAAGTGATGTCTTGCAAAGGGATGGGTGGTGGTATTTGCAGGTTTCACCAAATCTACATTTGCCATGACTGGTTATGTTGTTGCAAATTTTGGGATGAGCAAATCTACATGAATTCCCATTATATTCGCCCTTTTGACCAAAGTAGCACCTTCTTTCCAGATAATATCTGCACACTGGTGTAGACAACCCCAGTAGGTGGGGCTGTGGCTGCAAGGGGTTATGTGGTGAGCTAAGTGTGGTTGTGGGTGATAGTAGGCTTGGTGTATGGGTGGGTGAGGCCTGCAGGGGGGTGGAGTTACGGGTCGGTTGTAGGTGGTCAGGTGGCAGTGGTGAGGTGGGAGGCGATGTGGAAGGGGAGCCTGATATGGGGGCTTGTTGCATCCTACGTTCATCCTGCAATTGTATTTGATCAACAGCAGTAGGGTGGTCAATGGTCATAGATGGGATTAATGTGGGTGTTTTCTGGGGAGGTGTGGGGAGATGTGCGGCAGGGTTTGTGTATATGTAGGGTGCGAAAGGTTGTTGTTCGGCAGGCGATGTGTGTTGATGTGCAGGAGGCAATGTGGGCATTATCATGGGAAGGTGTGCGTGTGTGGGTTGTGATATTTGTATGGGCCCTGAGGCCCCAATAGTTCCCCATTTTCTGTTAAAGGTAGCTATGTCTTGGCAATATTTCAGTCTATCTTGTACTTCTGTATTTTCTACAGTCTGTATGACTTGCCATGTGATATCGAAACAACTATCGCAGAAATGGAGGTTCTTCCCTCTTGTATTGTACGCCTCATTTATTGGTGTCAATCCTATGCAAATCCAGTGGTATGGTTGCTTGCATATCCGACATGCGGTGCCTTCATGCATGTGTATATTCATCTTACAACTCGTACAGTTGTCTCTGGTAAACTTTTTTTTTTTTTTTTTTTTTTTTTTTCCCCACCCGCCCTTACATGGGGGGGGGGGGAGAGAGAGAGAGAGAGAGAGAGGGGGGGGGGGGGGCTTGGAGGACAAGGAGGTGTTTGTTACGCGGTTTGTGGGGGGGGGGGTGCCACTCGTTTACCCTCGTTATGTTTAAACTTTAAGTAACTTTAAGTAACACTTTCAATAATTATCTTATGAAACAGAATTCTCACTGGCACTCTAGGAAAATAACGAACTTTCCAGGCTACCTACAGAATATATAGTATCTATTTTAATTTTCATATTTTACCTATCAACTTGATTCAACACTGCTCAGGTTCGAATTTTCACCACATTTGAGAGAGAGAGAGAGAGAGAGGGGGGGGGGGGGTGGCTTGGAGGACAAGGAGGTGTTTGTTACGCGGTTTGTGGGGAGTGTGTGTGTGTGGGGGGGGGGGGGGGCCACTCGTTTACACTCGTTATGTTTAAACTTTAAGTAACTTTAAGTAACACTTTCAATAATTATCTTATGAAACAGAATTCTCACTGCCCTAACCACTTTTCCCGTTTTTGGTCGACTGTTTAACGGAATATACGGCACTCTAGGAAAATAACGAACTTTCCAGGCTACCTATACCTGTATAATATAGTATCTATTTTAATTTTCATATTTTACCTATCAACTTGATTCAACACTGCGCAGGTTCGAATATTCACCACATTTGGTTGCGTGGGAGATCTTTCTCTCCAATAACGTCACTACTAACCTGCGATATGGTCGAGAAATAATCTGCACTGATTAATTGTTTAAATATTGTTTTTCTCTGTTTGCTATTATTTACGATATTTGTTTTGTCGGTACCCTTTCCTGTCGAGGTTAAGTTTCGCTTTTGGTAAAATCGTATAGGAGGAGGGGAGGGGACGTGTCCAGGAGAGCAAGGGGATATATGTGTTTATGGTCTTTGCGGTCACTGAGGGTATTTTGTTTACAGCATACGTCCTGTTCCCAAGCTAAAAGTTAAAAGTTCCCCTGACTTTAATTCTCTGTATTATACTTTCCTAGTTTATTTACGTGATATACGATGTTCACTATCACTTTTAACTTAGGCTTCCTATTTTCCCATAGCCCTGTTTGATTTCATAGGACTATATAGCTAACACTTTGCTTTTGGGACGTAACGGTTTTTTCTTTCCCTTCTTCTTTCCACCCGCCTTATGGGCCTGCCCTAGGCCTGTCCTAGACCAGCGCCGTGGCACTGCTGTAGGAGTTAACGGATTTTTTCTCCAAAACGCGTATATCTCTCCAGATATTTTATCAATCGGTTCGATTTTGCACTTCACAGAACCGCGACACTACGTTTGTTTTTGTGTGTGATTTTTTGGAAGTTTAATCACCAGTCCTCTGTCCTTTATGGGTACCTGAAGACTTTCCTTGCTTGTATCTGTACTGACCTTGGGTGGAAGAGGATTTAGGCAAATGAAAGGATTTCGCCCCACCAGACTGAGCTTTAGCGACTGGTTTGGGCTTGGTAAAAGTGAAAGCAGGTTTCTGAGATGGGGCAAGACTGTGCTTCAAGGCCTGAGCCATGTTAAACACCGTCCTCCACACCTCCAGGGACATTAAAGAGGCAGTTAGAACTGGGGACATTACTACTTGATTAGCAATCCTATCCGGGAGCTTTCGGACTAGAGACATCCTTAGATCTTGTCTTGCCCGCACCGCCTCTAACAAGGCCGTGCGTATATCTCCTAGTGACTGAATAGAAGTTTGGAGAAGTAAACGTCTAGATAGTTCGATTGCCTTTCGAACTTCTGTGTCCGCTATAGCCTGAGCAGATCTTAGCATAGATTTTGCTACTTGTTGCGTAACAATATACTGAGAAAATAGTCTGTACGCCTTACCCCGTAGCCTAAACTCCCGGTCTAGGTGAGCAGTGGAAGGTGTAGAGAACGGATCTTTAAGCTCGCATAGATTAATTTTAGGGGCAACTAAAAAGGCAAAGAGAGCAGAGGGAACTCCGCCGGCAGATTATACTGGGAGAGAGAACCAAGAATGGCTCTCTTGTGGAATTTGGTGTGAAGCTTTAGAAGTGAATGTGGTTGCAAAGTTTTGCGCCTCGACTTCCCAGTCCACCCAAGGTCCCGGACCCAATTGCTCCACCTTCAAAACTGGATTCGCGGCTGAGTCAGTAAATGTCTTTAATCCCAACTCAGGGGTTAGAGCTGACAGCGCTTTGATATCATTGAACCCATCATAGTTTTGTCCAGTCCGAAAACAGTTTTGAAGCTGACGCAGGGGGTAGGGCAGGTGTAGAACAATATACAAAATAATCATGATGATAATAGTTGGGGATGGCTTTAATACTAACATCAAGTACATTTCCCAGCATATCTAGAGCCCTTAACTTCTTAGATTTATTTCCTTGGATTACCCACTCTCGTGGTACCGGAAGCTCCCCTGACATAGTGGACTGTGCTGCTTCTGGCTTTGTTGGTACCAGTGATACCCACGAATCGTCTGGCCTGTATAAGAGAGGCATAGCCCCTTTTCTGATCGGGGCTTTGTCTAATGGAGGAGGATTTACGTCTGCTACTACTCGCACATTGGAAGTAGTTAGTGCCGCCGAAGTTGGCCTAGTAACAATAGTAGGTGATACAAGGGGAGTGAGCGGAGTTTGTGTCAAAGTAACGGAAGTAGCCAGAGGTCGGACAGTCGATGTTGGCGTGGGAGCTCCCAGACCAACCATAGGAGGCTCCGGTTTCTGGCCAAAACACTTAGTTAAAGCACTCGCTAATAACCCACAATCTCATCCGCCGTGACAAATTGAGCAGATGAAGAACTATTAGGGAAATATCCCTATTCTGAGAGTTATCTACGTTACCCACCTCAGAAATAATAGACCCATCATCCCCTGCCTCCGGTCCCTCCTGAGAGGATCCCGCCGAGGCTGGGGCCCCTTGCCATGTTAAGTCAGGGATGGAAGACGGTGTCTCCGCGTCCCGGTGGACTTCAGCCTCTACCTGAGTTGCCTGAGACGGCAGAGAGCTGTCCCGCCATGGCTGGGAGTACCTCCAAACTCCCCGGCCTTGGTCGGAACTTACTTGTGAGCCAGGCCCCACCCCAATGACTGAGTCCTCACTCGAGCCCTCTAGCGGGTTATCACTGCCGGGAGAACCCTCTAAATCTAAAGTGAGAATATTATTTGGGGACACTATGTCCGCCAGAATATCCCCGACCACAGTCTCTGATTCCACTTCCGACCTGTCAGATTGGACTTGAGACATGTCGGGAGTAGAGGCAGAAAGCGGGGTTCGAGGCTCCGGCGAACGCCGGGAGGACTTTCGTATATGACTCTTTTTTAGAAGACTTGTGACTCCGCCTCGACTTTGATGTATCACTAGAACTATCCTTGGTCTTGTCTGTCTTGCTCGTCTTCCGCGAAGGTGAAGTCGAGTGACTATGTGTCTGCTTTCTGAGAGGAGACCGTGACCTGGACCTAGATCTTGATTCCGAAGTTGTCGCCGGGGGAGACGGCTCTCGCGGTCTCTTAGATGTGCCAGGGAAGGCAAGAAGCTCTTTAACCAGCCCAGCCTCTGCCGGCTTAGTGACTTTACTTCGGGAAGGAGGACGTTTAATTGGGGGGTACTGAACCAACAAACGGTCCCACAGAATTACGTTATCACACTGCAATGCTTTATGAGCCACTGCAGTCGCATAATTAGTAAGAAGTTGTCTGACCTCGCGTAATGCAACCGCCGCGGCCAGATTGTCGTGCTGTAATACTTTAATACCCAGCTGACTACAAAAGGTACAATTCTTTGTGACCCACAAACCCCTTGATCGGTCTAAGCATTTGACACAACGAATGCACAGAGTGTGCGCAAAAATAGGGATTCCGGAACATGAGGGTGTTGAGCAAAGAGCAAAAACAGGGGCTAGAGCAGCCATGGCAGAGACTGGTTAAAAGCTAACTCCCCCCGGGCCTCACCTGGTCCTCTGTGGACCCGCCGGAACTCCGCCCTGGAAAAAAGAAAATTTCCAGGAATTAATGCTCATAAGGTTACCCCAAAATGTTCTAACACAAGTGTTAATGAACCGCCGGGCAACGAGACGTAATACCCCACCATTACCTCTCGTTACCCTGTAGGTTCGTATGTAAAGATTTGTAAATAACTTTACGTGTCCAAAAGATTTAAGAATATCCTCAGACATGATATAAAGATGAGCAGTTCTTTATAAGTGACGCAGTCTTCCCTGTGATATAACGTTCACCGGGAACCCATACTAAGACGCCGGCCTCCTTATTATAACGCA
Source organism: Paralithodes platypus (assembly GCA_032716605.1). Lineage (NCBI taxonomy): Eukaryota > Metazoa > Arthropoda > Malacostraca > Decapoda > Lithodidae > Paralithodes > Paralithodes platypus. The sequence goes on along the minus strand of CM064498.1, from coordinate 43,022,592 downwards.
GTTAGCCAGGTTAAGCCCATCTTAATCATTAGATCGCCGTGAGTTGAATGTCTTGATACCTAAATGTATCCCTCAATTGTTAGGCTAATCCTACCGAATTGCAAATCCGTGATTCCCACCCTCCCGAGGTTCAACCGCCGGGTGAAAAATAATAGAAAAGTTAACCCCAATTGTTCCTATCCCCACTTCTTTGCAAAAGATCGCCGGGGTGGAAAGACTACTCAAAACAACACAGCCCAGTTTTTCAACGGCTTTGCAAAACCGGGAAAAACTATCGTCAACAGGTGTCCGCATGAACCCCTAGTTGAACCGGGTAAAGCCCTTCCGCCGGGAAACACATAGTAAGCCTGAACACAGGCCCCACTACAGAGACGCAGTTCTGGAGAGCCCTCAAGCCACCACTCGCCGGGGGAAACTAGCCTATTTTAACCACGCGTGATTAAAACTCGGCAACCAGCCGGATTTTCTCGGTGCAATCGAGAAAACCCGCCGGAAAAGGCAACCCACACCCACCAGACGTAATCTGAGAACCAGCCGGGTTTTCACGGAGCAATCGAGAAAACCCGCCGGAAACGGTAACCCACACCAACCAGAAGCAATCGGAGGTACACAAATAGTGCCTGGAATAAGCCAATACACAACTTATCCAGAACACACATGACACAGTAGTACATATTTATACAATAAATCAATAACACTTGTACATGTAAAAAATCTACGAGGCTCGCTAGGCCTAAGCAGACGGAGTATCGCTTAAACATGTGGTAATAAAACAAAAAGCACTGAATATTATCACAACAGGAACAGCAGCCAACACACCTCAAAGAAATATACCCGGGAGAGGGTATAGACCTATACCTATTCTAGGGACCTAGAAAAAAATTCACTAAGTGAAGAAAAATACGCTAGGAACGTCAGAAAACAAACAAATAAGGCAACTTCATCAGAAAGATAAAAAGAAGCCTAATCACACGTAGTTAAAGCCAACTAAATAACTAGGCTAGCTAAACCGCGAAAACGTTTCACGCGTCCACCCCGGGACCATGAGGGTACGCCCGAAATAGGCGTCCCAAACACACGACCCAAAATACACTGAACTGCAGGCAGCCCGCCCATGACACCCCTGCTACGCATATCCTAACCTTACTCGATACATCCCAGAGTAAACAAATGAGAAAACACTCACTAGGGACGCAGCAAATGCGGAACGAGCGGAGCGTGGGGAGACACGTCAGGGCAGGTTGAGCGCAGAGCAGAGAAGGAAGAATGACGCCTGAAGTCAGCGTCTGGTTAAAGATCCACACAAGTACATCCACGAAGTTATGGAAAGCTTATGAATAGTTATTCTTATTTTCTTTTTATTTGATTATTTTTTACGAAGTTTTTTCGTAGTGAGTACCCAATTTCATAATGACGAACCATGAGTGAGGTTGCGTGCGCTCATGATGAAGGCTCCTCAATTTGTTATGCTCTGCGCGGTAGATTCAAACTACGGTAAATGAGTGTTTGAAGAGGGTGCCTTATGTAATAGGCATAATCATCAATGATGGAGGGGCCACTAATAAATAGACCTATATAAAAAAAAAAATGTGGTATTAAAATAAAGTTATACTCGAAAATGCCCGTTTATAATACCAGAAACCACTAATCTTTATTTTTATTAATCTCACCACAACACCCCCAATGAAATTAATTAAAGTATATATGATCCACCGGGATTCGAACCCGGGTTATCACACACAGATTTTTGCCACCTCTTAACCCGGGGGGGGGCCCCTAGGGGTGCGTTTGACAATGCTAGGGGGGGCGTGGGATAATCAAGGTTCAAAATAGGGCTAGGCCATTCAAATGCATACAGGGTAATCGCAAAGATATATATAAATAAGAAACTTTGATAGGAAAAATTCACAACCGTCATTCCGAGCAACCACATGTAGTGTTGACATAAAACCATTAATCAGTTTTAATCCTTGCATGCAGATTGGTTATTTTTTCGCCCTTTTTTACAGTATCTTGCGTCATGAGCATCCATATGGAATGGATAAAAAAAAAAAAAATCTAGGCATCAGAGGCTGGGGGGGGGGATCATGAATACAGTCCTAACCAAAAGGGGGCGCGGTGCTAAAAAGGTTAAGAACCACTGTTAGTGTAGATGAACGGAAATCATTTTCATACCCAAATAGAGTTGTAGCCACCGCTAGAATATAAAAAGGTTAAAGAACCACTGCTGTAGATGAACGGAAATCATTTTCATACCCAAATAGAGTTGGAGCCACCGCTAGAATAATACCGGTATTTTTAGGAATAATATATGTTCTGAGAGTGAGGGTCCGAGTGTGGGGGATGAGACTGTGAAGCGCAGAGCCGAGGCGGCTTCAGAGATGGGATTGCTTCGAGCCGGGGTGCTTCGCATGTCTCACGCCCTAGACTGGAACAAGACCTCACGGGCCTCACCGTGTTCAGCGGTAGAGTGTAAAGGCTATCAGCCTATGCCCGAGAGGCAGTAGTTGGAATAGGCATAGAAGAAAAAAACAAAAATATATATATAGCCTATACCGGTACTATAGGCCTATCGATAAATGTGAATAACATAAAATCATCAAAACTCCTTCAATCGATATAGTTGTAGTCAACTTGTAGAGCTTGACAAAGGACATAAGTATATGGACTGTTATGAGTGACCGTACATTTTATATTCCATCCTATCTTACTTTACACTGTACTTATATGGCATTAATACTGTTAACCCCTTCACCACCATTACGTAATTTTCATCATATTCTGGTTAACATTAGACGACTATCTTTAGTTTATATATAATCTACCTCTGCGACTCTAATGGGTAAATAGGATCTCATAAAAACCTCTTAATAGTATAGGTCCTTCTAAAACCGCATAAAATAATCAAATTATATCCAGAATCAATTATAAAAAGGTGACATGGTGCTGAAGGGGTTAATACTGTTTCAGACTTAATTAATTAAAGTTCACTAATGCCATACAAACTTACAATAAAAGCAAAGTTAAACTGAACATTCACATAGGACAATGAAGCTATGTGAATAAAAGGTCAATATGCATTTTAGGTCACGTACGGTACGGGTATGTGTTTTTCTTATTAGGCTATAATCCTTTTTCTCATCAGTTCCTTCATTGATTAGTGTGTTTTAATGTGTTTTTTCTTCTTTAACACCTACAGTAACTGTCGGTACCCGTCATATGACAGGCTAGAGAACAATGGACAATGTGGCCGTACCGGTACCCGTCATATGACGGGCGGCATTTTGAGCACATTATCGGCTCTTAGAGAGTCCACGCGTTGGGAGGACGATACGCGGGCTCTGACCGTTCAGCCCGACCACAGAGTCGCGACTAAGCTCCCCACTGCAACATTCCGCACCCACGGCCTCGCGAGACCAGGAAAAAACTGGGGAAATTACCTTATTTTAAGGTTTTTCACCTCTCGTTGCGCGATCGCTACAGGATAACCCGTGGTCGTACAAGGATGATTCAGGTATCATTGGAAAGCTCTATTATCGCCCTTTCACAGATACATAATTGTATTACACTCTGGCTCTTCTTTATGCATGAAAAAGAGCATGGAATGAAGCTCGTTTAGGGTAAATATGTCCGCTTGGCAGGTAGTAGATGTTATAAACGGCCCCGCTCTTTGGGAGTTAAATACATGTTTACCCATTATTTAGCAATATTTATTCATGCCCCCCCAAAAACATGTTTTGTCATTACCCTAACCTAACCTAACCTGGGGGCTGCCGCCCCCAGACCCCCCCGCTGGTCTTATCATTGGTATGGGGGATGACAAAATACTATAAATACAGATTATACAGTGGAAAACTGAAAACATTTAGTTCTCTACTGATCCAAGATGGCTGCCATTTTTCCTTCCACCCTTATTTAACCCACAAAGTCGAATGGATTTTTTTTATTTGCAGGGGTAAAGACATATATTACGGTGACTAATACTGTAAGACATAGCTATAAAAAACACTTTGATAATTATAACCCATACGTGACTTAAAATGCATATTGTCCGAATAAAAGGCAATTTTGACAATTTTATTATAGTACATTTTCTTACCATGCTTTACTAACGCACTTTGGCCTAATTCACATTAAGGATTACGGTAATTCTGCATAACTACAACAGCTGTTATATTATGTTTTATTGATTTTATTTTTGTATTTTAATGCTTTGTGTGTATTTTATTGTTAGAAAGTGCGGAAAGCACTTTTTATTAGCATAAATTGCATTGTTAATTGTAATTCAGATACCCCAACAATCTAAGAGTTTACTCGATTTAGTCAACTTTGAAAATACATTAGCCTAATCTAACAACCTTACCTAACCTATCCTAGTATTATGGGTGGACCCCCGTTGATTGGGTATTAAAACTATAAAAAAATAAAAATAAAATCTATGGTGTTTACTCTGCAATCTTCAGTTTTGGCTGTCGTTAACAGGAAAGTACCAATAAAAATTTATCAACTTCTTGTAGGTGAAGCTCCACTCTGATTGGCTACTAAACATCGGGGAGGAGCCTCCAAGGAGGCTAGATTGTAAACATAGTGTCCTGGACTGGCTGTACAAAAATAACTGATAATGTTATAGGGGAGTGAAAATCAAATTGACAAAATAAGAAAAGTAGCACTTATCTGCACATCACTAAGGTCCCCTGAGTAAGGTAAGAGCGAAAAAAAGTAATTCCATGAGACAGGAATCCCGTAATCGATGAGTTGTTGTTCTGCAGAATACCCTAAGGATGTTGCAAAGATCATATTAAAAAAAAAATTCAACCTCCGTAGATACATTTTACATGCACTATATAAAGCACTGTAAAAACAAAAAAACTCTCCCTATACTTCTCCCTATTGACGGCAGTGAAACTCTTATTAAGCCCCTTACTGTTAAAATAGATGAAGATTTCAATAAATCAGGGATGGGGGGGTGACAAGTTGACAACCCATCCTGTATCCAAAGGCAAAACAAAATTTATATTAATTTGAAAATAACTTACATCTGAGTGTTTTAAGATCATTGGATAATGAGAGAAGAAACATTTTCCGGGGATTGTAACTTATTTCAACTACAGTATAATGATGAAAAATACCTAAAACCAAAAAGAAAAACCCTGGGAAAATTAGTGGTAGTTTCAGTAATATTTTCCCCGCAATATAATGTCTTTACCGCTGCAAATTAAATTATTTTTCATTAGACTTAGTGGGTTAAATAAGGGTGGAAAGAAAAATGGCGGCCATCATGGATCAGTGGAGAACTAATTTGCTTCACTATTCCACCTTATTTCTAGTATTTTGTCATCCTCTATATCAATATTAATACCAGCAGGGGTCTGGGGGCAGCAGCCCCCAGGTTAGGTTAGGGTAATGACAAAATATGCTGTTCAGGGGTCATGTTTTAATATTGCTAAATAATGGGTAAAAATTTATTTGCAGAGGGAAAAACACCTCAAAACACACTAATCAATGAAGGAACTGATGAGAAAACGGATTATAATAGAAAAAACTCATATGTGACCTAAAATGCATATTGACCTATTCCTGCTTTGGCGGTTGAATTAATATTTAGGCCGTGGGATACATTATGTGTTGAGGGGGGGGGGGCTTTGCCACACTCCCCAGGGGGACCTTGCTGATGTGCGGATAAGTGCTACTTTTCTTATTTTTATTTTGTCAATTTGATTTTCATTCTCCTATAACATTATCGGAGATATTTTTGTACAGCCAGTCCACGACACTTTGTTTACATTCGAGGCTCCTCCCTGATGTTCAGTAGCCAATCAGAGTGGAGCTTCACCTACAAGAAATCCGTACATTATTATTGGGACTTAATTCCTGTTATCGACAGCCAAATCTGAAGATTGCAGAGTAAACCCCATAGACTTTATCCCATCAATTATTTATAGATTGAATACCCAATCAGCGGGGGTGTGGGGGCAGCAGCCCCCACCCATAAAACTGTACTAGGATAGGTTAGGTAAGGTTGTTAGGTTAGGCTAATGTCTTTTCAAAGTTGACTAAATCGAGTAAACTCCTAGATTGTTGTGGTATCTGAATTACAATTAACAATGCAAATGCTAATAAAATACACACCTACAAACCATTACAATATAAAAATAAATAATATAAAAATAAAAAAAGTTCATCTGCACTGCTGCAGAATTACCAAATATATAGGGTATATATACTGTATATATATACCGGTATATATATATATACGGTATATATATAAACTCAAGTTAGGCTTACTACCAATTATGTTTACCTGTCCACTGACTGGCTGGCACTTGCGGTTTAAGTGCGGCGGTGATTGGCTGGGCTTGAGGTACTGGGTTGGAGATTTGCTGGTGCCCAAGGCATACAGTCAGAAAGGTGGCATTTGAAAACACTTGGAAGCCATTTACTACTTTATGGTACTCTTCAAGTACCGGTAGCATATAGTTACGTACATTGCTTCATTGATGCATAGCCTAGTAGCCTACATTATATTGCTTAGTGATAGCCTATAATGCTTTATAATTATTGTTTTAATAATATAAGTAACTTGTCGAGGGGAGAAAAGGGTAAATTTGCATAATTGCACCATTGAGTTTTAACCCGGCGAGTGCGCGCAGGATATAGTGAACACCACACTTATGGTCGGCAATATTAAGCTCTATTCACGCCTATAATCGTCATTTTACGATAAATATCGTTATTACTTATTCATATGCGCCTATTTTATGTTTAATATGAAGATAGAAACATGTAACAACAATAAAACAAGTGGGAATATTGTTTGGATGGTGAAAATCGTGAATTATTGCCGAGCATTCATTCATGAGGTGAGAGACAGGGGAGGCCCACACTCTCCTCTCTCGAAGCCTGGAGAGTGACTGAGGCCTGTCTCTCTCTCTCTCTCTCTTTCCCACGCATAGACACACACAAGACCACAGCCTAGGATCGGTTTGGAGATGTTTACACGAAAATATACCAATGAATAAGGGAATAACAGGGAAAATAGGTGATAATTGAAAGGGGGGGGGGAATGAGGAGATTTTGACAGATGTGGAGTAGTGATAGGAGGTATGGAGGGGAATTATCTCACTTAATAACCATTTCACTTGTTTTAAGTGCTACTGGGGCCTTTTAAAAGTTTTTTTTTAGGCCTTACCTCTTAACCTAAGACGTGCGCATGGGGGGTATGAGACACCACACTCCTGTGCGCACGTATTTGAGCTGTTCCCATCACTAACATCGTTATTTTACCATAAATAGCATTAATACTTATCCATATGCGCCTATTAAGGTTGATTATAAAGGTATTAACCTGTTACAACAATAAAACAAGGGCGGGTGCCCAACCCTGAAAGGGGTTGAAATAGGGGAGCTATCCCCCCGCCAAAGGCGGCTTTCTAGGGCCTTTCCTAGCTGATGCTGAGAGGATTGGGTTCTAGTCATGTGGTGATGGGCTGGTCTATCAGAGTGAGAGCTGAGCAATCTCTGCCATACCCATAGCTTACTCTGACTGTTCCTTAACTTATATATTTTCTAGATCTCAAGTGATGGCGTCTCTTCCGAGGATTGACCTCCCAATCTACCAAGATTGGAAGCCAAAGCGTCACATTTTTCCCTTGCCCCTCAACTTTCTCTTCATAATTGCTGAGGGGCACAGGGCCCTGGGTGGGGCTTTGGTTCCCCGGGCGTTTCCGCACCCTCCTCATCTCCCCGCCATGGAGTGGCTTCGGTCACCCAGGCTTTATTGTGGTCGGCGGGGAGGGTTCTGTGGGGGCACTCGGTTATGGCCTTGGAATTGCTCGGGGCCTTGGGGCTGTTCGGCCAGGCAGCTTGGGGAACAACAACAACAACAATAAAACAAGTGGAAACAGTGTTTGGATGGTCAAAATCGACGATACAGGCCGGGAGTTACATAATGTATGGCTGAGTCAACCTCCCTCCCCTCCTCCCCTCCCCTTGTCTGGAGAGACACTGTTACGCAATAGTCTCTCTCTCGCTCTTTCCCACGCTTGGTAACAGTGATGACAACGCCCTGCTACCAACTCGCTAATGTTAGCACGAAAATAGACCACAGAATAAGGGAATAACAGGGAAAATAGGTGATAACTGAAGGAGGGGAGTAAAGTGGGGAAGGAGGGGAGGTGGAGGAGTGATATTTGGCATGGCCCAGGGGCCAAACAAAAAATACAAATACAAAAAAAATACAAAAAAATACAAAAAAAAAAAAAAAAAAAAGGGGGGGGGGGGGTTTTAAATAGATTTTTGTTTTTCCCAGCCTCTTAAGAGACTTCCCGCAGTCGCCCGGGGAAACTATTAAGTCTTCCAGCAGTTGCCAGGTTAAGAGGGTCCTCACCCATGCCCACCAAAACCTTTTAACCCTCTCACGACCATAGGATGCATAGGTTGCCAGATTAGCAATAAGAAAAAGATTACTCTCACTGTTATAATTACCTCTCCAAAATTAGTTTTCTGCCCACAGCTAACTCAAAGACAACTGCAGAGGTTGAAGTAAACAAACAAAAGGTTTATAGATACCCCTGATGGTAACAAAGGATTTAAATATCCCTAATAGGCTCAAAAATCGCGTCCGGATGTGAGAGGGTTAAGTGTTCTCGCCGTTCCCGAGTTAATTAGAAAACGTGACTTTTCTGTTGTTTTCATGTGATTTGTATGGTGTTTTGAATCTTTATTTCTTGAGGAAATGCTTCATTATAGAGACACACCCCATTCCCCAAAGTCGATCATTTCTTGAGGAAATGCTTATTATAGAGACGCACCCCATTCCCCAAAGTCTATCAATCTAGGTGTAACACTGATTTTACAATGTTTCAGAGAGACATTAGCCTACCCAGTATTACAAAATATTATTGTCACAAATCATTTTGCAATATTTGAAGCCAAATATGGAATCTAGGCCTATATGCTCTAAACATCATATAATAATGAGAAAGCAGGAGGTGCTGGGGAAATACTTTGGGGGGGTACTAACAGTGGAGTCGGAGGACGCAGTGCCTACTATTCCCATCAAACAGGCACCGGCACTAGAACTAGTAGAGTTTTCCCATGCTAGAATAAGAAGGGCTATAGAAAAAATGAACAGAAGTAAGTCACCGGGACCGGATGGGATACACCCAAGAATCATAAAGGAAGGAGGGGAGATGTTAGTAGAGCCATTGAAAATGTTATTTGAGGTATCGTTTAATACAGGACAAATCCCGATGGACTGGAGAGAGGCGAACATAACAGCTATATTTAAGAAGGGAAAGAGAAATGACCCAGGGAATTATAGACCAGTCAGTTTGACAAGTGTTGTGTGTAAACTAATGGAAACGGTAATTAGAGAAGGAATAATGGATCATATGAAGTCAAACCAACTTTTCAGTGGGAGACAGTTCGGATTCTTGCCGGGGAGGTCGACGGTACTACAGCTAATTAAGGTGGTAGATGATTGGATGCAAATTCTAGAAGATGGTGATGTAATAGACGTGGTATATTGCGATTTTATGAAGGCCTTCGATAAGGTCCCACATAAAAGGTTAATAGAGAAAGTTAGAAGCTATAATATAGGGGAGAAATGTGTGAAATGGATAGAAGCCTTCCTGAAAGATCGGAGACAGAGGGTATTGGTGATGGAATAGGCTCGGGGTGGAGGGAAATTACAAGTGGGGTACCTCAGGGATCTGTGTTGGGACCACTGCTGTTCGTTATATTTATCAACGACTTGCCTGAAGTTATAACTAATGGAAGTGAGGTATACCTGTATGCGGATGACACTAAACTGTATAGAAGAGTGAGGAGTAAGGAAGATATGGGTTTGCTTCAAGGAGATGTGGAGGGCATGAAGGGATGGTCTGAGCATTGGTTAATGCCTTTTCATCCAAAAAAAATGCAAGTACATGCGGATTGGGACCAGCAAGATAGACAAGGTAGGATACAGTATGTATGAAGCGATGGAGGAAGTGAGTGCAGAAAAGGATATAGGAGTAGTGATAGATAATAAGTTAAATTTCTCAGAACATTTAGCGGAAAAGATAAACAAAGCCAATAGAATTGTAGGGCTGATAAGGAGGACATTTGTGTCACTTGACGAAGAAATCTTCAGGAATCTATATACAGCGCTGGTTAGGCCACACCTGGAATATGCAAACCAGGTGTGGGCTCCATATATGGTAAAAGATATAGAAGCAGTGGAGAAAGTGCAGAGAAGAGCTAGCAAGCTGGTACCAACGTTGAAGAACGCGGGCTATGAGCAGAGGTTGAGGACACTGGGACTTCCGACACTGGCATATAGGAGAAAGAGAGGGGATATGATAGAGACTTTTAAGATAGTGTCAGGAAAGTACGATGAGGATGTGTGTGAAGGTATCTTCTTGATGCGGGAGGGAACAAGAACGAGAGGACACTCTAAGAAAATTTACAAAGAAAGAAATAGGCTTGAGAAGGCGAAGAACTCATTTTGTGATAGAGTGGTAAATGAGTGGAACGCACTGCCCCAGTATGTAGTCGATTCCGAATCAATAAGGGAGTTTGAAAGTAATCTTGATAAAGCATGGGGAAGACAAGATTTGAAGTTTGATTATAAAACAAAAATACAGAATAGTAAAAATGTTGCGTCTGCTACCGCCGCCGCCAACACCGTGAACGACCGCAGCAGTGCAAGTACTGGTACTGAGCTGGATACACAGGCATAGTTTGCCTTTTTCCAGAGGATCTACTGTAAGAAACTGTAAGAAATAATGTGTTTTAACCCCTCGGAAAAACCTGATAACAAATATTTGGTACTAAAATGTGTTTTTCGTAACATGGTTGTCAATACTTTCCTGATTCGTATACTCGCCATTTTCACTTGTCTCCCGATATGTATATGAAAAAGTGTTTTAACCCTCGGAAAAACCTAATATAAAAGTACAGTATGCTACTAAAATGTAATTTTCATAACAAGGTTGTCAATACGGTACTTTCCTGGGTAAATTTCTATAATTGCACCTATACGAGCTAAACAAATTATTATTGTATTTACCCAGTAACAGGAAGGTACGACGAGGTAAGTGATGTGGTAGCCTATAGGTAGCAATATGCAGAAATAATTATAATTATGCGGATTATAAGGGCATTCCGCCCCCTCTGACAAAAGTCTATCAATCTAGATGTGCCACGGATTTTACAATGTTTCAGAGAGACATTAGCCTAACCTAACACCTTACCTAACCTATTCTAGTATTATGGGTGGGGGCCGCCCCCACACCCCCGCTGGTTGGGTAAAACGGTAGAAATCCAGTTGGGGTGGAGTGAGTAACCGTAGATTTTCAGGCAAGAATATTAAGTGCGGGCGTACCGCCAGCCTTGTTTACACTACGCGTAGTGGTGTCGGACCTTTGCCATCATGTTCCTGTCTATTTTGACTGCCTTTGGATACAATAATAGGTTGAGGGGTCACCCCCCCCCCCCATGACATATTGCCATCATCATATATATTGCCAGCAGGGGGCATATTACCGAAAAAATGGACGTCAAAATAGACGCAAACTTAACCATGGCAATCGACAAATGTAAACATGACGGCGGCGGTGGCGGGGGAGGCGTCGAACCTTTGCAATCATGTTCCCGTCTATTTTGAATGCCATTGGATAAAATAATATGTTGAGGGGGGCTTTGCCCCCCCTCACCCCCTCATGACATATTGTCATCATCATATATATTGCCAGCAGGGGGCAAATAACCGAAAAAATAGACGCGAAGTTAACCTCGGCGATCGCCCTATGTAAACATGACGACCGTACGCCCGAACTCTACATCCATCCTGATTTTCAGAAGGGGGTCAGAGGGGGCGGAATGCCCTTATAATCCATTTTCGCGTATTGCCACCTATACCACATCACTTACCTCGTTGTACCTTCCTGTTAAATACAATAATAATTTGTTTACCTCGTATAGGTGCAATTATAGAATAATTCCCTTTCCTATTATCAACGTACAATCAGAACTGAAGATTGCAGAGTAAACGATGTAGACTTCATTGACATTTTTTTCGCCTTGGTATTATCAAAAGCCAAATTTTTTTTTTTTTTTTTTTTTTTTTTTTTTTTTTTTTTTTTTTTACTAAGGGATCAGTACCCAACCAGTGGGGGTGTGGGGGTGGCAGCCCCCACCCATAATACTAGGATATGTTAGGTAAGGTTGTTAGGTTAGGCCAGTGGTTCTTAACCTTTTTAGCACCGCGCCCCCCTTTGGTCAGGACTGTATTCATAACCTATCCTAGTATTATGGGTGGGGGCTGGGTGGTTGGGTAAAATGGTAGAAATCCAGTTGGGGTGGAGCGAGTAACCGTAGATTTTTAGGCAAGAATGTTAAGTGCAGGCGTACCGCCAGCCTTGTTTACACTACGCGTAGTGGCGTCGGACCTTTGCTATCATGTTCCTGTCTATTTTGACTGCCTTTGGATACAATAATATGTTGAGGGGGGCTTTGCCCCCCCTCACCCCCTCATGACATATTGTCATCATCATATATATTGCCAGCAGGGGGCAAATAACCGAAAAAATAGACGCGAAGTTAACCTCGGCGATCGCCCTATGTAAACATGACGACCGTACGCCCGAACTCTACATCCATCCCGATTTTCATAAGGGGGTCAGAGAGGGCATAATGCCCTTATAATCCATTTCCGCGTATTGCCACCTACTGTATACCGGTACCACATCACTTACCTCGTCGTACCTTCCTGTTAAATACAATAATAGTTTGTTTAGCTCGTAAAGGTGCAATTAAAGAATAATTCCCATTCCTATTATCAACGTACAATCAGAACTGAAGATTGCAGAGTAAACACTGTAGACTTCATTGACTTTTCTTTTGCCTTCGTATTATCAACAGCCAATTTTTTTTTTTTTTTTTTTTTTTTTTTACTAAGGGATCAGTACCCAACCAGCGGGGGTGTGGGGGCGGCAGCTCCCACCCATAATACTAGGATATGTTAGGTAAGGTTGTTAGGTTAGGCCAGTGGTTCTTAACCTTTTTAGCACCACGCCCCCCTTTGGTCAGAATTGTATTCATAGGTTTTTCATAACCTATCCTAGTACAGTATTATGGGTGGGGGCCGCCTCCACACCCACGCTGGTTGGGTAAAACGGTAGAAATCCAGTTGGGGTGGAGTGAGTAACCGTAGATTTTCATTCAAGAATGTTAAGTGCAGGTGTACCGCCAGCCTTGTTTACACTACGCATAGTGGCGTCGGACCTTTGCCATCATGTTCCAGTCTATTTTGACTGCCTTTGGATACAATAATATGTTGAGGGGGGGCTTTGCCCCCCCCTCTCCCCCCATGACATATTGTCGTCATCATATATATTGCCAGCAGGGGGCAAATTACCGAAAAAAATCGCCTTCAAAATAGACACAGACTTAAACACGGCGATCGACAAATGTAAACATGACGGCGGCGGCGGCGGGGGAGGCGTCGAACCTTTGCAATCATGTTCCCATCTATTTTGAATGCCATTGGATACAATAATATGTTGAGGGGGGCCTTGCCCCCCCTCACCCCCTCATGACATATTGTAATCATCATATATATTGCCAGCAGGGGGCAAATAATCGAAAAAATAGACGCGAAGTTAACCTCGGCGATCGCCCTATGTAAACATGACGACCTTACGCCCGAACTCTACATCCATCCCGATTTTCATAAGGGGGTCAGAGGGGGCGGAATGCCCTTAAAATCCATTTTCGCGTATTGCCACCTATACCACATCACTTACCTCATCGTACCTTCCTGTTAAATACAATAATAATTTGCTTAGCTCGTATACTGTAGGTGCAATTATAGAATAATTCCCTTTCCTATTATCAACGTACAATCAGAACTGAAGATTGCAGAGTAAACACTGTAGACTTCATTGACTTTTTTTTCCCCTTCGTATTATCAAAAGCCAATTTTTGTTTTTTTTCTATTTTTTTTACTAAGGGATCAGTACTCACCAGAGGGGGTGTCGGGGCGGCAGCCCCCACCCATAATACAAAGATATGTTAGGTAAGGTTGTTAGGTTAGGGCCCTAACCTAACAACCTTACCTAACATATCCTAATATTATGGGTGGGGGCTGCTGCCCCCACACCCCCGCTGGTTGGGTACTGATCCCTTAGTAAAAGAAAAAAAACAAAAACAAAAATTGGCTGTTGATAATACAAAGGCGAAAGAAAAGTCAATGAAGTCTACAGTGTTTACTCTGCAATCTTCAGTTCTGATTGTACGTTGATAATAGGAAAGGGAATTATTCTATAATTGCACCTATACGAGCTAAACAAACTACTGTATTATTGTATTTAACAGGAAGGTACGACGAGGCAAGTGATGTGGTACCGATATAGGTGGCAATACGCGGAAATGGATTATAAGGGCATTCCGCCCCCTCTGACCCCCTTATGAAAATCGGGATGGATGTAGAGTTCGGGCGTACGGTCGTCATGTGTACATCTGGTGATCGCCGAGGTTAACTTCGCATCTATTTTTTCGGTTATTTGCCCCCTGCTGGCAGTATATATGATGATGACAATATGTCATGAGGGGGTGAGGGGGGGCAAAGTCCCCCTCAACATATTATTGTATCCAAAGGCAGTCAAAATAGACAGGAACATGATGGCAAAGGTCCGACGCCACTATGCGTAGTGTAAACAAGGCTGGCGGTACACCGGCACTTAACATTCTTGCCTGAAAATCTACGGTTACTCACTCCACCCAAACTGGATTTCTACCGTTTAACCCAACCAGCGGGGGTGTGGGGGCGGCCCCCTCCCATAATACTGTACTAGGATAGGTTATGAAAAACTTATGAATACAGTCCTGACCAAAGGGGGGTGCAGTGCTAAAAAGGTTAAGAACCACTGGCAGTGGTTCTTAACCTTTTTAGCACCGTGCCCCCCTTTGGTCAGGACTGTATTCATAACCTACCCTAGTACAGTATTATGGGTGGGGGCCGCCTCCACACCCCCGCTGGTTGGGTAAAACGGTAGAAATCCAGTTGGGGTGGAGTGAGTAACCGTAGATTTTCAGGCAAGAATGTTAAGTGCGGGTGTACCGCCAGCCTTGTTTACACTACGCATAGTGGCGTCGGACCTTTGCCATCATGTTCCAGTCTATTTTGACTGCCTTTAGATACAATAATATGTTGAGGGGGGGCTTTGCCCCCCCTCACCCCCCATGACATATTGTCATCATCATATATATTGCCAGCAGGGGGCAAATTACCGAAAAAAATTGCCTTCAAAATAGACGCAGACTTAAACACGGCAATCGACAAATGTAAACATGACAGCGGCGGCGGCGGCGGCGGCGGACCTTTGCAATCATGTTCCCGTCTACAGTATTTAGAATGCCATTGGATACAATAATATGTTGAGGGGGGGGCTTAGCCCCCCTTCAAACCCCCCCCCCCCACATGACATATTGTCATCATCATATATATTGCCAGCAGGGGGCAAATAACCGAATAAATCGCCGTTAAAATAGACGCAAAGTTAACTGCGGCGATCGCCCTATGTAAACATTACGACCGTACGCCCGGAGTCTACATCCATCCCTAATTCTCCGAGTGTTTTCTATAGCTTTCTCTTACAGTATTAGTCACCACAATATATGTCTTTACCGCTGCAAATTAAATAATTTTTTCTTAGACTTTGTGGGTTAAATAAGGGTGTAAGGAAATATGGTGGCCATCTTGGATCAGTGGAGAACTAATATTGTTCACTTATTCACCGTATTTTTAGTATTTTGTCATCTTCTATATCAATGCTAACCCAGTGGGGGTCTAGGGGTGGCAGGCCCCAGAGGGTTGTTAGGTTAGGGTAATGACAAAATATGGTTTTCGGTGGGGCATGTTTTAATGTTGCTATATAATGGGTAAAATGCATTTGCAGAAGAAAAAAAAAATATATATATTTTAATACCACAAATTTTCCAAGTGTTTTTTATAAACAAAATATTTTATTTGCATCAATATATAGTGTTCGTAATTAATTAGAAATCTCGGGAAAACATATTTTCCCCATTAGGCCTATCGATCGATGTTGAGACACGCCCCCGATCGTGATTTGAAAAGACATTAGCCTAACCTAACAACCTTACCTAACCTAACCTAGTAGGCTATTATGGGTGGGGGCTGCCGCCCCCACACCCCTGTTGGTTGAGTACTAATTCCTTAGTCAATAAAAACAAAAAAATTGGCTGTCGATTATACGAAGGTGAAAGAAAAGTCGATGAAGTCTATGGGGTTTACTCTGCAATCTTCAGCTTTGATTGTACATTGATAACGGGAAAGTACCGCATTGACAACCTTGTTACGAAAATTAAATTTTAGTATATACCGTACCATACTTTTATATTAGGTTTTTCCGAGGGTTTAACATATTTTCATATGATCTTTAGAGCTATCGATGACTGGAAGTACCGTATTGACAACCTTGTTACAAAAAAGACATTTAAGTACAGTACTGTACCATACTTTTTTATTAGGTTTTGCCGAGGGTTAAAACACATTTTCTTATGATCTTTAGAGCATATAGATTCAATATTTATCTTCAAATATATCAACAAAATTTGTGGTATTAAAATAACATTGAACCGAAAAAATGGCAAGACTGTTAAGTGCGGGCGTAATGCCAGCCTTGTTTACACTACGCATAGTGGCATCGGACCTTTGCCATCATGTTCCCGTCTATTTTGACTGCCTTTGGATACAATAATATGTTGAAGGGGGGGCTTTGCCCCCCCTCATCCCCCCATGACATATTGTCATCATATATATCATATATATCAGTTCAGTTCAGTCAGTGACAGGAGGAGGTTGTGTTAATCTGAGTTCCTGCCCGGACCACCTGCTCGTGACCCAGTGACCATACGCACCTACCTGTGTTCGGAGGCAGTGCAGTCGTGTATATATAAAAGTGTTTTAGCTCAGTTTTTAGCTGTTGGTCGACTTATTTGTTTTTGTTTTCTGTACTTAGTTGTTTGCTCCTCGCTAAGCTTTTTGGGATCATGTCAGGTATGGAGTGCGAGTCCTTTACTGAACTGCATCATCTTATTCTCCAGGTAAGGGAAGAGATGGTTGTGGTGAAGGAAGAGGTCTTGGCTCTAAGGGAGGTTAATGTTAAACTTCAGAGGGAAGTGGATTTGATTAAAGACGAAAATCTAGCTTTCAAGCTTAGCCAAGAGGAAATTAAGTCGAGTAAGGGGAAAAGGGAGGAAGTTGATGAAAATTTGTATTCATGGCAGGTTGTTAAAAATACGGGTGGGAAAGTCACACTCAAGAAGCAGGATAGTAGAATAGATATGAGTGTGACAAATACATTCTCTCCTTTGCGAGACAAATGTGAGGGAAAAAATAGTGAGGATAAGGGAGGGTTAGACGAAGTGCCTGCCGCCGACGCTGTGCTACCTACCACCACCACCACCCCCAACACCACCACCACCAAGGGAGCTTCTGCCACCACCGGGGGTTCTCCAACTGCAGCTGCTGGATCCTCCCGAGGTAAAGGTAAGTCTGTGTCCCGAGAAGGTAAGTCTGTGTCGATTGTGGGCGACTCCATGGTAAGACATTTAGTTAGGGCTACCCACACTAAACTTAGGAAGGTTGTGTGTCTGCCTGGCCATGGAGTTGGGAGGGTTTTAGAGAAGATGGACCACATCTTGGAAGATAGTGGAGATAACCCCATTATCTGTCTCGGTGCCGGGAGTAACGATGTTGGTAAGGGTAGAAGTGAGGAACTGCTGCAGCAGTATCGGGATGTGTTAGATAAGGTTAGGATGAAGGGAGGGATCCCTGTAGTACATTGTATCCTACCCAGAAGAGGAGTTCCCAAGGAATGGACATCCAGGGCGATTGGTGTCAATTGCCGGTTGGAGAAATATTGCAAAGAAAAAGCAATACCATTCATTGATAACTGGGCTAGTTTCTATGGGAGAGATGGGATGTACGCAAGGGATGGGGTTCATCTTTCACGGTTAGGGGTTTCCACATTAGCTAGTTCTTTAGATAGGGTGGTTGTGGGGTTTTGAACAGAAATATTGAGTGTAAATGAGAGGTTAAATGGAACAATTTTAGCGTCAGGCGAAAGCGATAAGGATATTCAGTCTCATGCTAAAAATGATGACTATATTGCAAATGATAGTAGTGATGGTGCAACGGAAGATGGAAATGTCGTTAGAAATAAAGGTAAATTAGGTATAAAGAAAAGAAGTAAATTGAGAGTCCCGGTATATTACAAAACTGTAGGAGTCTATGTAACAAAATGAACGAACTTAGAGCCCTTGTTAGCAAAGAAAATATAGACATAATAGCGCTAACTGAAACGTGGATTAATACAGAAACCAGGCATTTTTTAGCAGAATTTTATATACCAGGATATAGTTTGTTTAAATATGACCGAACAAGTAAGAGGGGTGGCGGTATAGCAGTGTTTGTCAGGAGTACATTAAAACGCTGTATTAAATCAGGTATTAGACTAAATAACGATAATGAAAGTGTTTGGGTAGAGGTTAACGAAGGTAGGCCCTAGTGAGACCATAGTTATTGGAGTTATGTATAGACCGCCAAATATGAGTAGAAATGACGGAACGTCATTATGGGAGGAAATTAAAATGGCATCAAGGTTTAGCAATGTGTGCATTATGGGGGATTTTAATTTTCCGAATATAGATTGGCAGCATCAAATAGGAGACTCTGATTCTGAGGAGTTTATAGAGGTAGTACAAGATAGTTTTTTATTTCAATTCATAGATACGCCGACTAGAGGTAATAATATTCTAAAGCGGTAATAATATTCTCGATTTAGTTTTCAGTAACAATGAACATATGGTAAATAATGTAGAGATAGGGGACCACCTAGGAAATAGTTACCACAATTCTGTGTATTTTAATATACAATGGAAAGGTAATACCAGAGAGAATACAACATTAATACCTGACTTCAGAAAAGCCAATTATGGTGGGTTAAGAATGGGAGGTTTGACGACCTCCCTTATAACCAAATAAGGAAAACCTCTTATTTGGTAGCAGTCTCGGAGTATCCAACGTAGGGCTTATGATCTCAGTCGCTACCACAGCGGGCCGATTTATCGGTACTCACGCGAAGTAACCAAATAATCTCTAGAGTTGCACCTCAATTCACTACTAGGCACGTTGTACACACTCCGAGACGACTAGGAAAGAAGAGATAGCGAAGGAGAGAAAGAATTGTTATAGTTACCCATTTAATCTAGCTGCTCTCCTCTGAGCCATGCTCCATGTTCTATGAGCCTGTGCCAGGACCTGCCAAAGTATCGAGGTATCAAGTAATCAGTTTAGATTGGATGGGCAGGGGATCGGCATGAGGGCGGGATACTCTGTCGTTGGATACTCCGAGACTGCTACCAAATAAGAGGTTTTCCTTATTTGGTTATAAGGGAGGTCGTCAAACCTCCCAATTTAGTAGCAGTCTCTACGTTTCCAACGTAGGGCTTGAATCCCAAATTGGAGGCGGACATCCAATAAACCATAAACCCCAAGCCGTAGCACAAGCAGAGGACCAAGAAAAAACACAAATAAACAAAACAGTTTATTATCAGAAAAAGAGCGTAACAGTACGGTGCATATTAAGGAAGTACATGTTACCAGTATCAGTCTAGGGTCTTAAAAGTGCCGCAGCAGGCTAAGGAATAGGTCATGTCGACCGGAGAATGGCACACCAATATGGGAAGAATGAAGGCAAGTTGTACATGAAGACAAGAATCTGAAGGCAAGGCACAGTAGGCGGAAGATCTCCAAGGACACTCTTTAATTACAAAAACCGGGTATGAGGCATAGACATACCAAACAAGTAACCCCTAGACAGTAGAGTCTATACGTAAAGAAGTAAGAGAGATAACCTTAAGACGAACAGGGATGACATACATGTAAAATGAAAGAGAGAAAGGCATTGTACAATCATACAAAATGACCCCCCCCCCCCAGTGTAGGGAAAGGAAGAAAATACAGTATGGGATGAGAAGAGACACAGGATGGAGATGAATCACGTGACACATTGACCTAACACAACACAAGGCACACCTGGCCTGGCAGTGGACATGGACAGGTACGATGAGACAAAAGTGCTGTGGGAGGACCATAACCCTGTGTCGGCTATATCCGAAAGTGAGGAATTGTTGAGAAACCTCACAGTCGATGCATAAGAGCGGACATCATGAGCGGAGCCCTTCGTAAGGGGATTACTCGCAGTAATGACATGGCGTAAATGAAGTCCCACAGCACGTTTGCCTAACCGTGTCCCTGTCTTAGGGGCCAACCAGAGCGCCGTCCCCGACGTCGGCACAGCGGCACGCACATACGTATGCAAGGCTCTTACGGGCATAGCGGATGAGGCGTGCTCCCACATTTTAAAGCTGGTACAGTAAACGGCTTAAAAATGTGCGCCTCACGTTCATTCTTGGCCACAAAATGAACGGAAGGGGCCAAAGTGACTGACCCCAAGGAAGGCAAAAAACTCATGCAATTCGGGGCCCTCGACATGGCAGCCAACTCCGAGACCCTCTCTCCTGTAGCCAACGCTAAAAGAAACAAAGTTTTATCAAGCAGATGAACAGGTGTTGGGTTAGTGGTGTAGATGGGTGAGGTAAGGAGCCTGAGAGCCTTCGCCAGAGACCATTGAGGCGGTATCTGGCGTGGGGGCGGTCTGAGCCTAAAGCAGGCTTTCATGAAAAAAGACAGCTCCTTGTGAGGGAGCACCAGCCCCGTCATGGTCTCAAAAGGCTCCCTAATAGCGGACAGGTGGTTCTTAATGGTGTTGTACATGTATGTGCGTGTCGCAAACAAGTGATTAAGGTATGGAAGACTAACGCAACCGACGGAACTGTTTGTTCGGTGTCATTGATCCATTTAGTGAAAGTATTCCAATGAGACTCGTAAGTCTTCCAAGTAGCCTTAGTTCAGTGCTGATTAAGCATATCAGTCAAGCAACGTCCATATTTCGGTAACCACCCTGCCTCACAAACATCCACGATGCGAATGCCAACGAGGTCCCTAGATCTCCAATCTGTCCCAAGTGGAAGTCTGAGACAGACAGGGGAACGGGACTCGGGCACCATCGCTTCAGCTGAGCGTACCAGGCTTGGGCCGGCCAGAGGGGCGCGATTAACCAAACCTTGCCACGGTACTCTCTCAGCCTGTGTAGGACTTTGCACATAAGCAGTGCGTCGGGCGGTGGAAAAGCGTAAATCGACCGCCACCTGCTCCTCCACCTGCTCCTCGCTGAAGGCATCCGGCCCCCCCGCCTGAGTACAAGTCCAGCGGGTGAGGTAGTCCGGCAGCTAGTCCACCCGCGGATGGCCCCAGGAGGCTGCGAGGTCGTCGAAAACGCTTTGTCTTAATGACCATTCTACCTTGGTGCTCTGTCCTCTCGACAAAGCATCCGCCCAAAGATTGGCCGTCCCGGGCAGGTAAGTCGCATGCAGGGTGATGCTGTAATGATCGGCCAGGTAAAACAATTTCTCCGCCAGGTCTTGGAGCACAACAGACCTGGAGGAGCCCTGCTTTTGGATACAATGAACCGCGGACATGTTGTCCATCCTGAAGGCCACCGACTTGCCCGTGAGGGCCAGTCCGTGATCCCGCAGGAAGAACAACGGTACCAACAGTTCCAGGGCATTGATGTGGAAGTGTGAGAGCCCCGACCACCTGCCGTGGTTTTGATGTCCCATGTCTGATTGATAGCCCCACCCCACCTCGCTCGACGCATCTGTGTCTACCCAGATGGTCGGCGGAGGAGCAGTCCAGGGCACAGCCGCAGAGAGCGTGCCCCGAGCGACCCAGTGTGTCAGTCTCAGATGTATTGAGCGCGGTACCGTCCACAAACGGTTAAGGGGGCGAGATAGGGAAGTGCCTGTTGCCCAGCTGAATGAGGCGTTTTAGTCGGAGCCGGCCCAAGGGCACGGTCAGAGACGCCCAATTCAAAGACCCTAGTAGGGAGTCCCAGATTTTTCGTGTTATCGAGACCGAGTGCAACACGACAAAGAGCTTCCTTCGAAGTTTCGCCGCATTCACACGACTCTGGGAAACGGTGGCGCTTTGGAGATCCCAGTGCAAGCCCACCCACGTCACTTCTCGTGACGGTGAGAGGCAGGACTTGGGAATGTTTAGTTTGAACCCCAGGTTTGTGATATGTCTGACCACAGTGAGCGTGTCTTGTACACAGTGTGTGAGAGAGTCTGCGGAGATGAGCCAATCGTCCAGGTAAAACAGGATCTGAATCCCTTGTAAGAGCAAGGGGGTCAGAGCCTGCTTCACCAGTTTGGTGAAGACCCGCGGTGCTATGTTGAGGCCGAATGGTAGTCTGGTGAATTGGAACACACCCGTTGATCCGACTGCAGTGCTAGGCAGCCCTGGAACCGAGGAGCCATCGGCACATGCCAATAAGCATCCTTCAGATCCAGGGTGACCACCCAAGACAAGGGCTTGAGTGCCAGGCGTACCTGGTTGATGGTGAGCATGCGGAAACGGGTGTTCACAATATGAGAGTTGAGGACTGAGAGATCTACCACCGGCCTCATAGCAGCGCAGTCCTTCTTTGGGACCAGAAACACACGAGACAGAAATACCTTTTGTGTAGAAGATATTTCCCTGATAACGCCTTCCTCGTGCATGGACATGATCACTTGGGCCACTTCCTGAGACACTGGTCGCTGTCGGGGAGGGCACCTGAGAGGAGGCCTGGACCTCCACCTCCAAGTCAGACCCTTCTTGACCACCCGACGCGCCCACGACCGGCGGGGCCATTGCCGGTAGTGGGGGCGGAAGAAGCCGGTGCGGGCGCCTTGCGTCAGGCCCATCACCGCTTCGACGAGATGGTCGGGCGAGGGAAGAGGGGACTGGTCAGGAGGAACTACGCGTTTTTTGGCGCGGAGCCCCTCTTGGACTTATCGTAGTGGGAGCTAGAGCCACCACGTCCTCCTCCAGACGTCCCCCCCCCGCCGAAACGACGGACGAGCCTCGCGCTCCGGCCTATCCCCCTCCAGGCTGTGTCTGGCAGCGGAGGAAATGGGGCCCTGCGCCTGCCAGCGCCGCATCCCCTCTTGACGGGGACGGCGATCCGGGGACCGACGACCACGGAAGGCGGGTACACCACGCCCCCTGTGAGCCAGTCCCCTGGCCACACCTCTAGCCTGGCGCCCTCTGCCGGCGACAGACCTGCCCCCGCGTCCGCGGGTGGAGGAGGATGAAGTGGGTTTCGCCACCACCTTCCGTTGAGCAGAGTATGTGTCACTCTGCGCCAGTAAGAAAGCCCCTTGCCAAGCCTCCTCAGGGAACAGGCCAGGGGTCAGAAGGTCAGTCAGTAGGAGGCGGTTGCGGACGTCGGCAGGGGCCTTCTTACAGAAAGCCACCCGAAGTTGTTGACGGCAACGAGTGGCTTCATGGAGGGAGTGGCGGATGTCCTGAACAGGGTAGAGGGCAAGCTGCAGGGTGATCCGTCGGACATGCTCAAAACCTTGGCGATGATCAGCCGATTCCAGCGACTCAATAAGGCGGAGGTGAACCCGCGCCAGTTCCAACTGAGCAAGAAGAGTTGAAAGTTGGCGCGCCGCTCGCTGACGGAACTTAAAGTCCTGGTCCAGTGGCGCCTTCTCCGGTGCCGTGAAAAAGGAACACGGAAGGGGGCCCACTGACAGTTTGGGAGCATTGAGCCACTCCCACACAGGCAGAGGGAAGCCCGAGGAGGTAAGGAGCATGCCCGACAGAAAAGATGATTCCATGGATGGGATGGCCGGCAAGGTCTCAGCCATGGACTGACCAAACTCCACTGCCTCACGGATCCATTCACACCAGGGACCCGGACAGACGTGCGGGAGTTCGAGCATCAGGACCCCGTCCCGATCTCGCACATTCTGAGGTACGGCGTCCCCGAGATGGCAGAGAGGGAGTGGACATCCGCAGACAGGTCTTGGCGGGAGTAGTCAGCCCAGGGCTTGGTGGCAGTGTAAGGCAAGACCGACGGATGATATGAAAAATACCGCATGTCTTGCCGGTTAGGGTACACCCTCACATCGACCTCAGGGACCAGACCCTGTGGAGTAATGGCCCTGAAGATGTTTTTCTCATTCACCTGTATAGCCCAGCCCTCCAGCACAGCCCGCTCTCCAGCCGGCAGGTGGACCGCCCCCTCAGGGTTGGAGGCGATCACAGCTCTCCAAGCAACAGAATCCCCATACAGGGATGGCATCTTGACTTTGGGGATCTTAAACTTGGAGAGAGGCGGCACGGAGAGGGGGTGAGAGAACAACCCCAAACCCTGGCCCGGGATACAACGGGCCAGAGAGGATTGTAGGCGGTGTCGGAGGTGCAGGTGACGAAGTAGATGATGTCAATGGTACCACGACCGGGAGAGCAGGCCGAGATGGGATGTGGTCAGCAACAGGTGGGAGAGGAGCCACAAGCGGAGTCTGCAGAGGCACCGGGTTAGTAGTACCCAACCGGGAGACCACTGCATCCATGGCCGCCGTGACAGAGGAGAGGATGTCCGCCTTATTGGAGGCCATCTCAAGACGAAGAGACGCCAACTCCGCCCGTAACTCCGTCTCCGCAGCAGGAGGGAAGGACGTCTGTAGAGGAGACAGGGAACCAGCCTCACTGGGCCCACGGGCCCCATGGTCCGTGAGCGGGGAGAACTCAGGGAACGGTGGAGAGGACTGTGCCGCCACGTCGGGGTCCTCCTGGCCCGAATCAGGTGCACCATCCGAAGACGAGTCGACCCCCATATCCTCGTCCTCCAGCCGATAAAAATCCGCAACCTCCATCTCAAGAACATCTTCTAATTGGTCAGGGAGACGAGGAGGAAACTGCTGGCCACAAGGGATCGAGGCGTCGGAACCTCCAGGTTGAGGAGGAGGCGTGGAGGGCATCGCCGCCGGTACCACCACAGCCGGGCCCGCCATAGGGAAGAGGCCGGGACCCCTCACAGGCTGGGAGGCAGACAGAGGCTCGAACTCCACCCCACCAGTGGCAGAAGACGGTGCAGGATGGAGAACGACCTCCTCGGCAGGCGGGGCAGGACGGCGTTTGGCCCTGAAGACCATGGAAGCCTGCGAAGGAGGGGGGCTCATCCTGAGGTGAGGAGAAGCAAGACGGGGTCGACCAGCAGGGGACGGAGATCGGCGACGTTTCGTCCTGCCAGAAGTTCCAGAAGTCATGGAGAGGTCGGAGGGAGGCACACGATGTTCATGACGCCTGGGGGCCCGCTCCCTGGAACGCGCCCTCCCGCCCGCCTGACCCGAACTCCCGGGAGGGGAGCCCCGAGCCGTATGAGGAGAGCGAGAGCGACGAACAGTAGGGGAGCGGGAACGGCGTGCAGCATCGGAGGTAGGTGGGATCCCTAACAACACCCGGACGTCATCCTCACGGAAGGAAGGAGCCCTGTGCAGGACCCTTTGGACGTGACGGGAGATGACGTCCCATGACCGGCGTAGAGACGTCCCGGCCCGTTGTCCTTCCGCCGACGTAGGGAGAGTCTCGAGCAGTTGAAGAGCGGAGAGACACACCCCACACCGGCGGGGATCGTAAACATCCTTCCCATAGCAGGCCGTGTGGAGGCAACATTCCCGGTGATCCCGCAAGGCCGTCCGCTGACACGTCGGCCGAGAGCAGGGAGGAGCCGGCATCACAGCACTGAAAAATGGGGAAGCATTACCCACCAGTAGAGGTGAGACAGGCAATATGAGGCAGTAGAGCCAATTCAGCATGTGAGACTCAATAAGACAATATCCAGTAAGAAGCTATGTAGCAAGTATAACAGGAAAGTCAAAAGAAAACACCCACACCAGAGACCCTCAACACCAGGGCTGGGACAAGCCCTGAGCGAGGCCCAACCCTGGGAACAGGTCATAACCAAAATCGTGGGGAAAGTGGTACCCTTCGAAATACCTGAGAACCCTCTGTGAGAGCGGAGGGAGGAGGCGGCGAAGTGGCGGCGGCGTAGGGACAGCCGGCAGTAGAGCGGGCACCAGCTGGAAGGAAAAGGTCAAGTGTGAGCAACCCAACAGTACCCTATAAGTGTAAATAGGGGCGGGGAGGGAATCCAAAACACACAGGACATCGCCACTTTGGGTCGAGTCCTAGGATTTTTCAGGAGGTCTTTGGGTCCTCCCAGTATACAAGGAGGACGCCCGTAGGGCGGGAACCAGGTACAGAAGGAGGACACAAGGAACAGGACATAAGGGATAGGAAAACAGCCAATCAGCCGTTGTCCAAAAAGCCCTGTCCAGGTACATGAAGAGGGGGGCAGAACAGGGCGCATAAACCAAGTCAAGCGAAAAGCTATGTGGCCTAGGCCTTGACAAGGCACAGGGCACCTCAAAAAGATAAAGGCGCTCCTAGGGCGGATTTAAAAAGATGAAGGAGCTGAGGACACCAGAAGACCCACCTGTGTGGCGAAAAAACGTGAGTAAACACGAAAATCGAGTCAACTTGTCCAAGCATATCCTCCCTGTGAGCGGGGCCCCTATCGCGTACAGTTTCCAGACATCCCCCCCTTTTTAGTGATCAAGTAACCACAGGCAGGGGAAGAACAGAAACATGGACTTGGAAGAAAAACGAGAATTTAACCGAGAGCTACGAGACCGAGACTTCCCAGTCAGTGGAGACAAAAGGAAGGCAGAAGGAAAGGACCTGTGTGGATCAATCCAACGGCGGGCAGCTCAAGGCAAAAACCGATTAGCTTAAACACACAATTAATGAGAATCTTAACAAGAGCGTAGAAGACCAACCAGCAAGTCAGTAGAGACAAGAGGAAAACAGAAGGACAGGACTATGTGACCCAAACCGACGGCGGTCAGCTCAAGTTAAAAAACACAGGCCTAGCCTAGTTACACAATTCACATAAACGAGAAAAGACTAGGGCAGCGTCAATCCCTAAGTGAAAAACCTAGTAACAAAGCTAAACACTGCCCGAGAAGCCCCACAAGTACGTTAAATTAATAAAATAAAAAGAGGATAGCCTAGGGCTTGACCAACAATTTCACCAGAACCACGTATCCACGAGTCAAGTAGACCCGGGGAAACGAAAAGGAACTGACAAAAGCGTGAACCATGCGAAACGAAATACAAGACCACCAACTATGGACAAGTTTAATAAACAAGTCAGAAGGGCTATAGGTCAGTTGAGACCAAAGCAGCATGTTTGTGAGAGAATAAAGGCTATGTGGCCTATGCTCACACAAAGCAGAATCCAGAGAAACTTCATGCTCAAGTCTTGTAAAACATCGACACGTAGTCATATGAAAAAAACAATAAAACAAAAAGTCACAAAGGGAAAGAAACACAATGCATCCCGCGGGAAGCATATCCCCCCCAAGGTACGTTAAGGGTAGTTAAAGTGAACATGAACCCGAAAAGTGAGGGTAGAATAGACACACAACGATCGCTACGCGGCGTTGAGGACCAACCACCCCGAAGAAAACAAATAAATAAACACGTCTCCAGCACAACGCGCACACCCATAAACACGTCATAAAGCCGTAGTAAAGTGCTGCCTACATCACTGAACATCCTTCTAAAACCTCAACAGCCTGAAAAGGCTCACACTCACTAAGAGTTGAAGCGAAGGGGATGCAAAGCAGGCACTCCCGAAGCACAGACAAAAAAGGCGTGTGACATCGACATTGGGCGCGAAGTGACTGATACTTTGGCAGGTCCTGGCACAGGCTCATAGAACATGGAGCATGGCTCAGAGGAGAGCAGCTAGATTAAATGGGTAACTATAACAATTCTTTCTCTCCTTCGCTATCTCTTCTTTCCTAGTCGTCTCGGAGTGTGTACAACGTGCCTAGTAGTGAATTGAGGTGCAACTCTAGAGATTATTTGGTTACTTCGCGTGAGTACCGATAAATCGGCCCGCTGTGGTAGCGGCTGAGATCATAAGCCCTACGTTGGAAACTTAGAGACTGCTACTATTAGCCGACCCTATGGTCAAAAAATTAAGTCGATCCAGGTGTCCAAATGAGTGTACCCCTTCTCAGGCACCTGTCATCTTCATTCAGGAAGAGACGTCAACCTTGGTAGATACATACGATAATTTTATCGAGTCAGTATTCAATGCACAAAATAAATACATCCCCAAAAGAAAATTTAGATCAACACAGAACCAACCCAAATGGATGCATAATAGACTATTAGTTCTTCTAGGACAAAAGAGAGGAATTTATAGAAAAATTAGGAAAGGCGAAATTCACCTACTTGCTTACTATCAGAATCTATCAAGACAGGTAAAAAAGGATATTAGGAAAGAAAAAAGAAATTATGAAATTAAGGTTGCCAATGACTCAAAAAATAATCCTAAAGCTTTTTACCAACTATATAAATCCAAGGTTAGAGATGTAATTGGTCCCCTTAAAACTTCGATAGGAGAAATGACAGAAACTGGTTTAGAAATGTGCAGTACCCGGTACATTAAATAGTCAATTTCTTTCCGTTTTCACTAATGAAAATTTGGCACAGTTTCCAGAAGTCTGTAAGGTATATAACAATGGTATAGAAAATAGGTTAAGTACGGTTACTATAAGTAGAAATGATGTGCTTAAGGAAATTGACAGACTGAAACCTCGTAAATCGCCTGGTCCTGATGAGGTATATGCTAGAGTATTAAAAGAATGTAGGGATGAGTTAGTTTACCATAAACATTTCTATTTAACAAGTCATTAGAGACAGGTATAGTTCCAGAAGCTTGGAAGCTTGCAAACGTAGTTCCGATCTTCAAAAAAGGTGACAAATCAATAGCATCCAATTACCGTCCCATTAGTCTTACATCAATCATAGGAAAGCTACTAGAGTCAATTATTGCTAGTAAAATTAGAAACCACTTAGATACATTTAATTTAATAAATTCTTCTCAGCATGGATTCACTCAGGGACGTTCTTGCCTTACTAATTTGCTTAGTTTTTTCTCTGAGGTATATGAAGCAGTAGATAATGACAAGTCATATGATATAATATATTTAGATTTCAGTAAAGCTTCGACAGAGTCCTCCATGAGAGATTGATGAGAAAGGTTGAGGCGCATGGAATAGGTGGGGCGTTGTTGGGATGGATTAGGTCATGGCTAATTGGTAGGAAGCAGAGAGTCAGCATAAATGGTACGAAGTCAGAATGAGGAGCAGTCAAAAGTGGTGTCCCCCAGGGATCTGTATTAGGTCCTCTGTTGTTTGTTATATACATAAATGACCTTGATTTAGGTATAACTAGTAGGATAAGTAAATTTGCAGACGATTCCAAAATGGGGAGAACAATTGATTCAGATAGAGATATAGAGTGCCTCCAAAGGGATCTAGACACCTTACACGAATGGTCAGTAAATTGGCAGATGAAGTTTAACATTGACAAATGCAAGGTATTAAAGATAGGGAAGATGCATACAAATGTTAAATATAAACTAGCTAATATGGAATTAGAAAACTCGAATTGTGAGAAAGATCTAGGTGTGTTTGTTAGCAATGATTTGAAGCCTAGAAAACAGTGTATAAACGTTCGAAACAAGGCAAACAGGATTCTCGGGTTCATCTCTAGGAGTGTGAGTAACAGAACTGCTGATGTTATCTTAAAACTTTACTTGTCATTAGTGAGACCCCATATGGATTATGCTGTTCAATTTTGGTGCCCTTATTACAGAATGGACATAGATTCATTGGAGAGAGTACAACGTAGAATGACAAAAATTATCCATAATATTAGAAATCTTCCGTATAAAGAAAGGTTGAAGAAATTAGGCTTACATTCGTTAGAGAGACGCAGAGTTAGAGGGGATATGATAGAGGTGTTCAAGTGGGTTAGTAGGATTAACAAAGGGGACATGACAAATGTACTAAAGCTCAGTGATAGCGAAAGAACTCGTACCAATGGTTTCAAATTAGATAAATTTGTTTTCAGAAAAGATATAGGCAAATATTGGTTTGGTAACAGAGTTGTAGATGGGTGGAATGGACTACCAAGTGCTATAGTGGGATTAAAAACGGTAGGGAGCTTTAAGATAAAATTGGATAAGCATATAGACGAGAAGGGTTGGGTGTGAAGGGGGATCAGCCGGGTTGGGCCAATCAGCGCTCTGCAGACCCCCGTAATCCTGCGTTAATCTCTAACCGTTTTGGTAAGATGATCCTCAGGGTATTAGAGTGTTGAGCCTATAATTGGGCTTTGTAATTGGGGTTGTGTGGGACAGGGATCTGCCTTGCTTAGGCCAATCGGCTTTCTGCAGACTCCCATTTTCTTATGTTCTTATGTTCTTATATTGCCAGCAGGGGGCAAATTACCAAAAAAATCGCTGTCAATATAGACGCGAACTAACCACGGCGATCGACATATGTAAACATGACGGCGGCGGGGGCGGCGTCGGACCTTTGCAATCATGTTCCCGTCTATTTTGAATGCCACTGGATACAATATGATGTTGAGGCTTTTTTTTTCCCCTCACCCCCGCCATGACATATTGTCATCATCATATAGGCTACCGGGTATATTGCCAGCAGGGGGCAAATACCCAAAAAAAATCGCCGTCAAAAATAGACGCAGAGTTAACCGCGGTGATCGCCCTATGTAAACATGACGACCGTACGCCCTAACTCTACATCCATCCCGGAAAAATACCTTAAAACACACTAATCTATGAAGGAACTGATGAGAAAAGGGATTATAATACAAAAAACACATACGTGACCTAAAATGTTAGGTCCTAAAATGCATATTGACCACCTTACCTAACCTATCCTAATATTATGAGTGGGTGCTGCCGCCCCCAGACCCCCACTGGTTGGGTAAAACGGTAGAAATCCAGTTGGAGTGGAGTGAGTAACCGTAGATTTTCGGGCAAGAATGTTAAGTGCGGGCATACCGCCAGCCTTGTTTACACTACGCGTAGTGGCGTCGGACCTTTCCCATCATGTGTCTATTTTGACTGCCTTTGGATATAAAAATACATTAGCCTAACCAAACAACCCAACCTAACATGTGATCTATCATGGTGATGGGCTGGTCTATCAGAGTGAGAACTGAGCGATCTCTGCCATACCCATAGCTTACTCTTACTGTTCCTTTTACTTATATATTTTCTAGATCTCATGTGATGGCGTCCCATCCGTGGATTGACCTCCCAATCTTCCAAGATTGGAAGCCAAAGCGTCACATTTTTCCTTTGCCCTTCAACTTTCTCTTCATAGTTGCTGAGGGGCACAGGGCCCTTGGTGGGGCTTTGGTTTCCCGGGCGTTTCCGCACCCTCCTCAGCTCCCCGCCATGAAGTGGCTTCGGTTACCCAGGCTTTATTGTGGTCGGCAGGGAGGGTTCTGTGGGGGTGCTCGGTTATGGCCTTGGCCTTGCTCGGGGCCTTGGGGCTGTTCGGCCAGCAGCTTGGGGAACAACAACAACAACAACCTAACCTAACCTACTAACCTAGTATTCATGTAGTAATGACAGGGGGCAAATAGCAGAAAATATAGTGTCGAAATAGACGGAAACGTAACTGCGAGCGCACAACATGACAACCGTACACCCGGAAACTACATCCTTCCGGATTATCGTAAGGGGGTCAGAGGGGGCGGAATGCCCTTATAATCCATTTCCGCATAGCCTAGCCTATTGCCACCTAGGTCAAATTGGATTTTCGGACACGTATGTGTTTTTTGTACCGGTATTATAATCCTTTTTCTCATCAGTTTCTTCATTGATTAGTGTGTTTTAAGGTGTTTTTCCGGGAAGGATGTAGTTACCGGGTGTACCACAGTGACTACCACTACCGACATACAACATAAATCATCTATAAATAGGCATACTTATAATAAAATAAATACCCGGTACTTATAAATCTATAATACTAGGTTAGGTTAGGTTAATGTATTTTTGTATCCAAAGGCAGTCAAAATAGACGGGAACATGATAGTGACCGTTCACGTAGTATAAAAAAGATGGGCGGTACACCCGGTAACTACATTCTTGCCATTTTTCCTTCCGTAAATTCATGTTTACCCATTATTTTGCAATATTAAAACATACCCCCTAGCCTAAAACCATATTTTGTCATTACCCTAACCTTACCTAACCTGGGGGCTGCCGCCCCCAGACCCCCGCAGGGTTAGCACTGATATAGAATATGACTTATCCTAATAGGCTACTAAAAATACGGTAAAAAAGAGAAAATTATTAGTTCTCAGCTGATCCAAGGTGGCAGCCATTTTTCCTTCCACCCTTATTTAACCCACACAATCTAAGGAAAAATAATTTAATATGCAGCGGTAGACATATATTGCGCCTTATTGCGGTGACTAGCCTAATACTCTATTACAAAGCTAGATAAATCTACAGTTATACTACCCCTATTTTGTCGCTATTCTGTTGGTACTAATGGGTTAATATTATTAGTATTAGACTTAGTATGGTTTGATGATGCGCGGAAATGTATATTTGACTTGAAATAGATACCGGTACATTGAAGTATTACAAACCTTCGCGAACCCATAAACAGGGAACGTGAGCTGGGTTTAGACCGTCGCGCACCCATTAACAGGGAACGTGAGCTGGGTTTAGACCGGTCGCGAGACAGGTTAGTTTTCGGTTAGGTTAGGTTAGGTTAGGTTAGGCTAATGTTAAAAATACTAAAATGCGACCGTCCTCGGTATTAAACAACACTGTCTATCAAATAAAAAATAAAAAACAACAACAAATTACCTAAATAGGCCTAAACTCGTATCTGGTTGGTGATAAATTTTTATCAAAATAAGTTTTTTTCCAGTTTCCGCGTCTGCTGAACCATCAAAAAACATGTTAAAAGGCGTGTTTTGAAGGGGGGAAGTGGTGGAGGTAGTGGGGGAGGGGTAGTATTACTGTAGATTTACCCAAAGCTATATTACACGTAGAACATTAGGCCTACTGTATATCCCAATCCCATACGTGACCGAAAATCCAATTTGTCCTCTATTCGCTGTAAATAGGCGAGAAATCATGATCTTTTACTTCGGTTAATATACAGGAGACGCAACAATATAGGTAGCACATTTCTAATGGTAGTTTTGGGTTCCTATCATCATATGCTTCATTTCTATATACTTTTTATCCCCGGGAAAAAAATCTTGGGATTTTTTATTTTTTTCTTGGGATTTTTTGTTTTGGTCATTAGCCTAACCTAATAGCCCCCAAATACATTTAGGTTAGGTTAGGTTTTTTGGTTAGGTTAATGAAAATAATAAAACAAAATCCAAGAAAAAAATAGAAAACCTGATTTCTTTTTTATAAAGTATATAGCCTAGGCCTAGCCTAGAAATGAAGCATATGATGATAGGAACCCAAAACTACCATTAGAAATTTGCTACCTAGGCCTATATTGTTGCGTCTCCTATAGGCTATTGCCCTTTACTTCTGTAACTTAAAAACGACTAGAGTAATCGCACTAGTAGCCTAGGCTATTTCGGCTATGCTGCAGAACAACTACTCCTCGATTATGGGATTCCTGTCTCGTGGAATTATTTTTTTTTTTGCTCTTACCTTACTCAGGGGACCTTACTGATGTGCGGATAAGTGCTACTTTTCTTATTTTGTCAATTTGATTTTCACTCCCCTACAGTATAACATTATCAGAGTTATTTTTGTACAGCAAGTCCAGGACACTTTGTTTACATTCTAGCCTCCTTGGAGGCTCCTCCCCGATGTTTAGTAGCCAATCAGAGTGGAGCTTAACCTACAAGAAGTCGGTACATTTTTAATGGTACTTTCCTGTTATCGACAGCCAAAGCTGAAGATTGCAGAGTAAACGCCATAGACTTTATCCCATCAATTTTGTATAGTTTTAATATCTTATCAGCGGGGGTGTGGGGGCAGCAGCCCCCACGGTCCCACCTATAATACTAGGATAGGTTAGGTAAGGTTGTTAGGTTAGGCTAATGTCCTTTCAAAGGGGTATAGGCTAGTAAACACTAGGATAGCCTATACCCGGTCAGAAGTAAGAAGAAGAAGAAGAAGAGTCTTGCAGTAGTCTCATTGAATGCTACCGAAACTGTTCCTATAGAACGAAAGGGTTGAAACTGATCAACAGAACAGCTAGGAAGGTCACTACCAGCTAGACCACTGTCTTGAGTCTCTGTGGGGTTATTAGGACAGGCACTCAAAACAGTCAGTTTAGAAGTTTGGTTAGAACTAGAAGTAGCTGGTTCACTCGTAGGCAAGTTAGAAGGAATGCTAAAAGTAGCCAGAACTTGTTCTGGGCGTCTTTTCCTGCCTTTAAGCTTAGGACAGTCCCTAATGTGATGACCGGTTTGTTTACAATAAGCACAAATCAAAGTAGGTTTGGATGAGTTTGGAGTTTTACCTGGTTAAGTCTTACCAGATACAGTGCTCCCAGAAGTAACCTTAGTAGATGGCTGGGAGCCACCAGAACCATTCCCATCACCTGTTACACGAGTTCCACCACCACCTCGGAAACTGCCGCTAGAGACACTAGGACTCCTAGACGAGTCAGTCCCCTTCTCCTTTTGCCTGAAAAAAAAAAAGTCTCCATGAGTCAACTTTTAATTTTCAGCCAAAGTGGCTGCCTTGTTTACATTAGTAACTTCTCTCTTGTAGATACAATTTCAAGGAATATGGAACTTTGCGGAGAATTTCTTCTAACAAAACCAGCTGACAGAGTTGTTCAAAAGTAGTTACTTTACTGGCCCTTAACCAAGCATTAAAGTGCCTTTCCTTTTCTTTGACAAACTCCAGATACGTTTGTTTCTCTTCCTTCTTTAGATAACGGAAATTCTGTCTAGGTTTCAGGAACCTGGTCATAAGCCTCCAAGATAGACTTTTTTAAATCATAAGGTATGCTATCACTAGGGAGATTAGCGTAAATCAAGTTTGCTTTACCTATGAATGCGGTTTGGGAAAAGAAACTCCACTGGTCTTTTGGCCATTTAAGCTGGTTTGCTACACACTCAAAGAGATTGAAGAAATTCTCAACATCAGTTTCATCAAATTTTGGCATAAATTTCATCTGATTTCCTAGGTCAGAGAATGATTTCTTTGCATTGACACCTGTCTTTCACACTTTGTTCACTCTTCAGTCTCAATACTTCAAGTTCATGTAATCGTTCTTGCTCTTTTTGAGCATTTTCTTGGGCTTTTATCTCTTTGTCTTTCTTCATGTTCTCTTTCTTGCTGCCTCCTCTAATTCCATCTTTTTAATCATAAGCAGTGATGCACTACCTCCATCACCATCGCACAAACTATAGGCTTCAAGTGGTAGCAAATCATTAATTACCAATTTATCGATCACACGCTTCTTTACCTCAGCCTTAGACATACTGGATTTGTGAGCAACTCCATATGTGATGGCTAATGCAATCCAGTCAGTTTTCTTTATCTGGGAAACAGTCAAGGTACTCAAAGAAGGTTTCTCAACAAATTCATCGAAATTAAACTCCATATTGAAATCTAAACAGAGCAAACAGTCTTAGAAGGGATATGTTCAAGAGTGCACAAAACAAAACAAAATTATTCACACCAAAACAGAACACACAAAATCATAAGTATTCATAGTTGACCACTAACAAAATAATTAACTGTTGTATAAAAGCAAAAAGGTAATCCCGGACAGGCCCCCATATAATGTTACGGACTAGGGCTCAAACCCACAACACCATGAATAAATGATTAACTCCAATGAAAAGGCAACACAACTTATCACCGTGGTATTATAAGAATCGAAGTTAACCACCCAAAACTAGACTGCAAGGTTAATATTATCCTCCAGCGAAACCCTATTATGATATTACCCTATTGCTATACAATAAGTCAATTAGAATCATAAAATTGATATTATTAAGTTTACGTTAAATGTCAGTAGAATAATTTATGCTTTCGTAAATCCTTTAGGATTTATATGTAAGGAACCACAAAAATATCTAAGGTATTTAAATCTTTAAGTTAATTTGAAAGTGAAAGATAGTAGGCTACATGAAAATAAATAAGGTAGGTATGGATGAAAAGATAATTTAAAAGTATGGATATTATTTACATATAAATTACACTTTATACATCTATCCTTACATTCACACAATACAACATAATCATACAATACAAATAATAATACTTATCTATAGAGAGATAGTTATACAAGGCAGGACAAACTCTCAGGATGACCCATGGTGAGGTCTTGGCGAAGCAGAGGCGTGAGGAGAATTGACGTTTTTCAAATCCTATATTCTATAGAGTCCTTGCATGGTCAGTAAAGTTATCATACTGGACTAAAATACAACTACTCGCTCTCCAATCAAACAACTTAACTCAACTAATAATTATATAGAATACTTCACTAAAATATATAAATGAAGAGTAAAACATTAAATCATGAATTATATAAAGACTAATCATACGTCTGCCAGAGAGATGCTTAAACAAGGTAACGTGTGCGCTTGGCGCCACAATCTGCCGGCTTTTATGGCCTGCGGCAAACTATGTCTGGCAAGTAGGCTACAGTACACTCTGAACACAAAGTATGTTCCCCGAAGTTAGTTTACTTCCTAAAGGCCTTCCTATGTACAAATAAATAGTCACATATACTCCCTAATAATTAGTTAACTCTATCCCACCAGCAATTAGTTTTAACCCGTGGAGCCCCGGCTAGTTTTGTAATGTTTGCGCACCAGAACCCGGCCGGTTTTCAAAAAATGGTTTTATTCCAGAAACAATAGCGAATGGGTTAGGAATGAAGGAAAAACCACGAAAAACCGCTCAAAAAGCTTAAAAAATGGTCCTACAGAGCCCCCGAAAACGGATTTTATAAGAGTAAAAAATTGAAGGCAATTATCCCAAAAAAACAGGTTATTGCGCGCTCGCGCACACGCACGTGGACTTTGAGAGTTTTCAACCATCGGCACGGTTGCGTGGGATGCGTACACAGTTCCCATACAAATCTGAGCCCTCTT
Source organism: Paralithodes platypus (assembly GCA_032716605.1). Classification (NCBI taxonomy): domain Eukaryota; kingdom Metazoa; phylum Arthropoda; class Malacostraca; order Decapoda; family Lithodidae; genus Paralithodes; species Paralithodes platypus. The sequence continues at coordinate 42,985,613 of CM064498.1, read as the reverse complement.
GAGTGGCTACACCTGAGGTTACGGTCGGCGCAATTAGGGTGACGCGCCAGGCGCGTCTCTGGGGCTGTGCGTTACATACATCGCCGACGCGTCAGGCGCGTCGCTGGGGCTGTACGGGTTAATTAAGGCAATACATAACAATATATATATATATGGGAATGAATGTGGGGTGCCCGGAGAGCCCTACAATTGTTCCAATACTATTTGAAGTTTGCTCCGAGATCCCAAATATATTTACGAATACCAGTTCCTTGTGGGATGCGATTCGGGACCCCAATTATTTATTTAGAAATACGCCTATTAATCCCGTGTTGTGAATACGCACAAACTTATATATTAGCGTTTGATCCAGGATAGACTATTTTCAATCCCGGGTTTAAACCTGCCCCGAAATCCGAGGTTTAAACCACTTTTCTGAGTTTGTGCCTTATTGATTCAGAATTACACATAGATAACATTAACGCCTAGGGTAATACAATATAATTGCTATCGGGGTTATAGGCTACTTATTTCAATTTGACTTTCAACTATTATTTTGGTTGATCTTGAAAAGAGAAGGAACAAAATAATGGTAATGGTATAGTGTATAATTCTAAATGACTTAGGTTGAAATGTTATTACTATAGGCTAGATATCAGTAGTGATGTGAAATAATGTATTACGCATAATTACATGCTGAAACTATCTAATTGTAATTGCTTAACTTACTGGACAGGTACAGAACTATATTTACCTTGGCATCTGAATATGAAAAATGCTTCATACAATACAGTACCGGTAGCCTATATAGTTATTTTTTAAAATTTCGATTTGAAACAAACCCTTCATCAGTGGAAGAAGTGCCTAATATTCTTTACAATTTATAAGAGTATTGGTCTAGTAGGCCTACACTGGTACGGTAGTCTAGTAGTGTAGTTATTTTATTGTAGGCCTAATGTATTAATGCAGTAGTCTATAGCAACCTGTTCAGTATAACATTGTCCATAGACTACAGTAGATCTGGACTGGACACGAAAATGGAATTGATAGGAATAGACAATCAGTAAACAATAGCCCTTATAGCACCGGCAACGTCTTTTGGCTTATATTTCAGCTGCATTTAGGCGATTTTATGAAGCTTGATTAAGAAGGATAGCCTATATGGTAGCTACAATGATTAATTGAGATATTCTGTAATCTAATGACAGGTAGACATTCTTCCCAAGTTGAATAGGCCTATGTCCATCTAATAGTTGTCAGAATATAATGAAAAGGACGTCACCGTTACTGAATGGAATAATAGTGAACAAAATGCCTCCAAAATGACAGGCATATTAGGCTATATGTTATATGGGAAGATACTAATATTCAGTTCTATTTCAAATGGCACCAACATAATCCTTTACACAACTGATTTGTCTATACTTTGGGGAATAATGGGAATGTATTGTCTCGGCATTACCTGATTACCGAGTTATCTTAATTAACAACACGCTTCGTTTCAAAATGTTCGTAATAGAGGTAAGGATGTTGTTATTATGTGGCAGATGATATTAAATCGAGCATAGCAAGACATAGAATTACAACTTACGCTTCTATCTCGCCCGCGGCCCACCACCTTCCTTTCCTAGGACCAACACTGCGACTGATTGCAGCGGCAGCCAGCATTGCCAGATTTTTTGAGCAAAAGTAGCAGAAAGGTGGCTAAAAAGTAGTGAATCTGAACAAAAAGTAGCCCAACATATATATATATATATATATATATATATATATATATATATATATATATTATATAGTGTGCGTGTGTGTGTGTAAAACGTAAAAGTAGTTCAACTTACTCTTATAGTTTGGGGTTCTTGGTTTCTAGCTACTGGGATACTATTTGCAGAACATGGTTGAAATTCCAGTTTCTTGTATGTCACACTTTCTTTATCTATTTTACTGCTTGAACACATGCACTTGTATAAGTCTTTTTCCTCCCTTAACTCAAATAATAAAACTCTCAAACTTTAAACTAAAATGTTCACATGTACTTGTATGTCTTTTTCCTCCCTTAACTCAAATAATATACTTCTTAAAACTAAATATGTTCTTATGTGTTTATTACAGTACTGTTTATAGATTACTATCATTAAGTAGGTCCTCCTCTTCTTGAGTAATTTCCTCATTTCGATAGATTGTAGAGTCATAGTTCAGCATAGACTTTGAAGGCTGAAAAGCTGAGCAACAGATCCCATTTATCTCCAGGCTTGTTGTTATCCTGATTATTGATGTTAGAAGGTGCAACCCCATTTTATTCCTTAATTTTGTTTTAACTGATGTGACCCGTGAGAATACTCACTCAACCAAAGCTGCCACGGACATTAGTTCCAGGGCAGTAATTCCCTTTCCAATGTTCCCTTACCCACTCTAAACCACTGTTTGGACACTTGATCCTCAGTGTTTTGGAGGACAAGCAACCTAGAAGGGTCACTAGATCTGTTGTTGCTTGATTTCCTTTGTACTCCTTTGTACTCCTTTGTACATTACTTATAGGGAGACTGTAAGCTTTCAAGGCAAATTCTGCAAGGTCTTTCAGGGCAAGTTCTCCTCCAGCATTTTTTATTGTGATCGCGTTTGCCCATAAAACTGATCCAGCTGTTGGTATATTAGCATCACAAATTTGTTGCCAGTCCATAGTTAGCATGTGGCGCCACTGGCTCTCAATCTCGGATAGCTTAGACTGATCTGCTAGTTCCAGTGGTAGCTCAGAGAACATAGGCCCTGTGTGACTCAGGCATATAGCTGGTGAAAGGTTCTTCATTTTCTTAATTGTGCCAATATTTTCTGGTAAGCGAACTAGAAGCTCCTTGCACGCTCTGACAAGGAATTTGTGGCATCTGGACTGTATTGTAAGAAAGCCTTCCTCTGAAATTAACTTGGACTTTCTCTTGTTAGATAAAAGGACTGAGAATTTATAACCAAAGTCAACTTTGTCAAGTGGGAGGAAAATGGAAGTAAAACTTAAGTCAACATCTAGCTTTACACTGTCAGGATACAGGATTCTTCTTAGCATTAGCAAAGTGAACTTTTCCAGTTCATCATGTAGACTACAGTGATCAGCTTCTTCCTTTTGAAATAGCAGATTTATTCTTTCAAAGTCCTCCAAAACTGGTCTCAGAAATGTGAAATACATTTCATTAGCATGATCAGAGTACATAGAATGGAGTACTCTTGACACATACTTATCACATGTAGAAGAGGCAATATGAAAGTGGGTTTTTAGTGGGCTCCACTGATCAAGGATTCTTTTGACACTATTGCTTCTTGCAAGCCAACGTGTACCTGACAGGGGAATTAGTTGCAGTGGGTCGTTGCCATCATTTATGAGCTTATATATGTCCAAATAAGCTTCTCTTCTCAAAGCTGATCTGTGAAACCAATTGTATGTCTCTCTTAGCATATAGTCAATATTTGATGGCATTTCTTCAGAAGCATGTGCACAAGCAAGGTGAAGGGAATGACAGGTACATTTCATAAGAAGCAAATTTGGTATGTCCTTTTTCATTAACGCATACACTGACTGGCGACACCCACATAGGTTTGAAGCCCCATCAGTACCGAGAGCGAAGCACTGTTTAAGTTCAACACCAATTTGAAAAAAGTAATCTTTAATGTGCTGATGCAGATCCACTGCTGTGGTGCTAGTAACTGGGATAAGTCCAACAAACTGGGAAATTATCTTATTGTATCTTGTGCTATAAAAACGAACGCATACACATACATGCTTAACACAAGCAATGTCTGTCGATTCATCTATGATCAGAGAAAATGGAGAGTCTTTTAAGTCACTAACTAGTTCTTGCAACAAAGCTGGCGATATCACTTTCTTGATTAGGGCAGTACATTTTGTTCTGTGTAATCTAATGCTATCGGAACCCGAAGTACTTGGCATATCTTTCTTTAACAGGTCACTTAAATGATCAATGGAACTAATTAAGGAGTGGCAGGCAACATATACTGAAAGCTGTAGTTCAAATTTTGTAATTTTATCACTCTTTGAGAAAGCTGTTTTCAGACTTGTCTGTTTTGGACTAATTTTTGACATGTTTTGCTTGTGTTTAGCTGATTCGCCATGTTTTTTCCAGATCAGCTTTGTGAGCTCTAATTTCAGTCTTGCACACTTTGCAGAAGGCTTTTCTGTGATAATTTTTTAGTTCTTCAAGCCACTTTTGAAATAATGGGTCTATTAACCAAGAGGTCTTAAACACTTTGTCATATTTTGACCACTTCCCCATCGTAAAAATAATGTAGATGTGCAACAGCAGGAAGTAAAGGCCGGGTGCAAAAATATGTGCTAGTCGAAAGATAGATATAGGCAGAAACTGAATCATCTGAACGTGTGTCAGTCGAGTTGAGTGTACGGATTGTGTACGTGTCTATTTCTTGTCCACTCCACTGGTCATTGCTAAGGTACAGAAAAACAGGCAACATGATATTTGTAACATTATAGATATTTTTCGTTATTATTTTTATTATTATTATTATTAGGGGTTCGTCCCCTACGGGGAACCCCTATTGTAATCATTAAACCTGTGATTTCATCCAAATTCTTCTTACGCGCCGGTTTCGACGCAATAACTCCAGAACCGCTTTTTGGATCGGGATCAAACTTTCACAAGAGGTGCGTTTTTGTATTGGGCAACTTTTGATATGCTAAACATCCGGCATGGCGGCCAAACAGGTCCGTGGCAGCCGATTTCCCGAAAAACTTGACGCCTAAATACCGTCTCTCCCACTCACAGGAAACGACTGGGCTTTGACATACGCACTCCCCTACTAATGCTCCGCAAATTTTATAGAGAAGGTTTTGCTTTTGCACGTGGAGTTTTTTCCGGCAATCCTGAAAAAACCTCGAATTCCACTTAAAATTCCACATCTTGAAAACTACGCCGATGATCAAAGCCTTGCTTACGTAGTTGGGTGAGGCTCGCGATTCCGAACGTGTTGATCCCAAAAAAATATAAATGGGTGGAATAGTTTGGCCGCAGCATTGAAAACTGTCTATTCTTAAATTACTTTAAAACCGAATTCGCTACCCACACAAAGTTTACCGTCTACAGTCTATAGGCTTCCACGCATCCCCCAGTTTTGCTTAATAACATAATCTCTTTATTATTCAGATCTATATATATTTTTTTTTTGAACTCTCTCAAAACAGTTCGAGTCCCTACGAATTCCAGCAATTACTTAGCCAACCTAGCTATACATACCTACCCTACCAAATAATAATGATAAATTCAAATTTATTTTTGGTGAATGACAGAGTATTGGCTAAGGTTTTTAACAACTCCTCCCTTTGCCAAATGCTTAGTTTAATAACAAGGATATGGACCTTTAAAGTTTTGGCAATTGCCTGTGTGACTCGTATTATAACCCTCCTAAAGTGTTACCACGAAATACCGCTAGATCCTTTCTCAAAAGTCGCTAGCATGTTGCTACATAGCCAAACAATGTTAGGATAATGCTGCAATTTCTAAAGAGTTTTGGTTTGTTTGTTTTGCAAATTTTACAATGTAGTATGACTAGAATGTCTGAAATTTTCAAATTATCCCTAGTAAATGTCTCTAGATATAAAAGAAATGGCTGCTAGATTGAAGTAAATAGCTCTACATTTAGCGGTAATATGTAGCAACTCTGCAACCACCACCTCCCTCCCACCCTCCCAGTATGTCTCCACAAAATACTGCTAGATCCTTTCTCAAAAGTCGCTAGTATGTTGCTACATAGTCAAACAATGTTAGAATAATGCTGCAATTTCTAAAGAGTTTTGGTTTGTTTGTTTTGCAAATTGTACAATGTAATATGACTAGAATGTCTGCAATTTTTAAATTATCCCTAGTAAATCTCTCTAGATATGAAAAAATGGCTGCTAAATTGAAGTAAATAGCTCTACATCTAGCGGTAATATGTAGCGATACAACTGGCAACACTGCCTAGCCCTTCCTTCCTAACTCCCTCCTCCCTCATCTACCAACTTATGTATCAACAACCACTTTAGTGAACTTTCGGTATTTAGTTTATTCAGCTTAATACTATTTATCCACATAAAATAGAAACCTATCATGATTGTTGTCTAATACAACCATAGATAATGCTATTACATATTATTTGAACTTGATGTCGAATTTAGCAGTTGCTGTTTACCTTGAACAGTAATGACAGAACCGAAAGCTTCTCTTGCCGTGTAGTACTCAAAGAAAGCAGGGGTACTTAAGCCGGCCCATACCGAACTGTTATACCAAGTCAGAGATACAGAGGTAACTTTCACAATGCATTATAACCCTAGACAGACACCAATATACCACTAAATCATACAAATATCACTACAAAAAAGATAGGAAAATATTATATTAATGTCCTAGGTATTTGAAATTATGCAAATGAGTAAAATCCATTATGATATAATGATAATGGGATTGATTAGTATCTGGCAACAGTGTTGGACTATAATTTTCTTAACGTATGCGAACTTCGGAGTATTTATCCCATTAATATACACATCTATCACTATTTGAATTTAATACAACCATACACAGTGCTATTACATATTATTTGAACATAATATAGGATGCTCTTTCCTTTAAACCATTTTCTATATCTATTCACGAAAAATTTAGGCCTAGCCTAGGCAGCGCTACCGGTAGGTACGAATTTATCAGTTCGAATTTTGATTGAGAGTGGGATTAGGCCTAGGCCTAGCCTAGGGCTTAACATGGGATACTGTTTGGGGTTTGGGAATAGACTGAGGCTGCTTTAGGCCTAATTAGGTAAAAATAGTCAGATCGAGACAATTGCACAGCCAACATAGCCTAGGCCTATTAAGCAAATATTTTACCAATCTACAATAGGCCTAGTCTATTCGCTGTAAGTAGGCAAGTAATCATGACCTAGGCTATAACCTCTGTAACTAAAAAACAACTAGGCCTAGAGTGATCAAGCTAATATGTCTACCATTTGGGAAGAGTCAGTCAAGGAATAGCCTAGATGTGGAAATTTGCAGCCAATTTGCCCTAGCCCTATTTGAGATACAGAGGTTAGAGGTCATTGTTGAGGCCCCCCCCCCCTCATGACATATTGTAATCATCTTATATATTGCCAGCAGGGGGCAAATATCCGAAAAAATTGCCGTCAAAATAGACACCTTTATGAATAGGTTAGCCTTTAGGCTAGGCCTATCGGCAAGAGTTGCGTTGTATAGGCTATCCTAGTGTTTACTAATTTATAGGCTACCCCTTTGAAAGGACATTAGCCGGGTAGGATGTAGTTACCGGGTGTATCGCCTGCCTTGTTTACACTACGCGTAGGCGTAGTGGCGTCGGACGGTTGCCATCCTTTTCCTGTCTATTTAGACTGCCTTTGGATACAATAATATGTTGAGGTTGGGCTTTGCCCCCCTTCACCCACCCATGACATATTGTCATCATAATATATATTTCCAGCAGGGGGCAAATAACCAAAATAAATCTCCGTCAAAATAGACACAAACTTAACAACGCCGATCGACAAATGTAAACATGACAGAGGCGGCGGACATCTGCAATCATGTTCCCGTCTATTTTGAATGCCAATGGATACAATAATATGTTCAGGGTGCCAGCAGGGGGCAAAATAGACAAATACACAAAAAATTGGGTGTGGGGGCGGCAGGCCCCACCCATAATAGCCTACTATGATAGGTTAGGTAAGGTTGTTAGGTTAGGCTAGGCTAATGTCCTTTCAAAGGGGTATAGGCCTAGTAAACACTAGGATAGCCGGTATAGGCCTAGTAAACACTAGGATAGCCGGGGGGGGGGGGGCGTGTCTCAACATCGATCGATAGGCCTAATGGGCAAAATAAGTTTTCCCGAGATTTCTAATTAATTACAAACACTATATATTGATGCAAATTAACAATTTTGTTTATATAAAACACTCGGAAAATTCGTGGTATTAAAATAACATTTTTCCGGATAGCCTATACCCGGTCAAAGGTAAGTCCTGCTGTAGTCTCCTTGAATGCTACCTTAAATTGTAGTATTTGACTAGGTCTAGCCTATAGATAAAATAGCTTAGCCTATTCATTTATTGTAGCCTATAATATAGGCCTAGCCGGGCAGAATGTAGAGTCGGGCGTACCACCACCAATGTTTACACTATGCAGAGCGGCGACGAAAGCTTGCCATCATGTTCCCGTCCATTTTGAATGACGTTGGATACAATAATATGTTGAGGGGGGCAAACACCCCCATGACATATTATCATCATCATATAATTTGCCAGCAGGGGGCAAATAGGCCTAACCAAACTGCGGCGATCGACCATGTAAACATGACGGCGGCGGCGGCGGTGGACGCTTGCGATCATGTTCCCGTCTATTTTGACTGACATTGGATACAATAATATGTTGAGGGAAGGGCTTTGCGGCAATTTTTTTGGTTGTTTGCCCCCTACTGGCAATATAATATATGATGATGATAACATGTCATGGGGGGGGCGTGAGGGGGGGCTTTCAACATATTATTGTATCCAATGGCATTCAAAATAGACGGGAACATTATCCCAAGCGTCGAACGCCGACACCGCCGCGGCTGCTGAAGAACAAGGAAGTTAGCAAATGGTTTCATTGTGAACTGGAGGAAATTAATAGAAATAAGGAAGCTAGGCCTAGCGATGTAAATAGTCAATGGAATTTCCTTAATAATAACAATTATATGTATAAGTATAAAGTAAAAACAATATATTTTACATAATTTATTGCATATCTTACATATTTAAACAAATATATATCAAAAATAGTTTAACCACACCACTGAGTTCCCCAAAAATACTTAATAGGGCTGGCCTGAAGAATTAGATGAATATGGACAACCAATCAAGACATGATAGGTAGGGAAGAGCAGGTGAACAAATCTAGGACGGTGAAGATACGCAGACATTTCTCGCCATTTCACCAATTCAGCCGCACCACATGAGTTCCACAGCAGAACTCTTATAGGGTAGAGCCGAAAGATGAGGCAAGAACTGCTACACTGCAGTACAGCACCAATTAAGAAGTGATCAAAAGCGAAGAATGAGAGATCAGGTCCATGGAAAAAATATATCGCACCGAAATGCACAAAAAATACACACACCGAGGGAAATCGAGTCAGCTCGACCGCATCAGCGACCGACACAAATCAGGTCAGGAGCTAATAACCTAGCCAGGCCAGGGTGGCATATGATATAGGCCGTCCGGAGGACAACCGAATGAGACAGAATAAGAACAGAAGGGGAAAAACATAGAAAGAGGAATGAAAAACTACGAAAATTTAGTCAAGCCGACGACGAAAGCTGAAGGGGAGAGGGATTAAATAAGCATAACCCTCCCCCATCAATCTCCAGTCGCCAGCCCCCAAACCGCCCCAACTGCTTTAGGGAGCATAATATTAGGGGGGAATTCTTACATAAAGTACACAGTATTTCAATATCTAGATTAGTAAACAATTAATGCTCAAAACATAAAATATAGTACAGTACGGTATATGTTATGCCCTGTTTTTCTACAGGTTTAACTTGGGTAATGTGAGTTCTGAATGACTGGGTATATAAGGCTGCATGCACAATACAAGGTATGAGGAATAGAGAACACAAAATAAACACACGGTAACACGACACAAGTTCACGTTTATTGAAGTAAATAATCAAAGAGCATAGAAAGATAATAATTCTCGCACAAAACAAATAATAGAAGGGAACTGCTAGCATTAGCGGATCTGGATGGAGCCTAGTCTCCCACTTCCAACGTTCAGGTATATTCTTCTGATCACGGGTTTAATTAGCAAGTTTTATTTTACTGGAAGACCTCAATATATTCGTGTAACTCAACTTCACTGATTTGATCTATTATTGGCTGGTCGCGTGCCCAAGTAGCAGCTCACAGTTAGGATTAGACACGCGTATATTGTAGAACACGGAATCTCTAGTAACCACATGGGGGTACTGATCTAAGTTTTATATTCTTATGGCAGAAATACGTAGAACACAAATCAGTGGGCGAACGTTAGATATCACTAGAGTTTTAATATCTGAATAAGGTAATTACGAGAGTCAATGTCGCCTGTTAATTAAAGAGCACTGATACGCTTAGTACGTCCCAAATGGAATGGTTAAATATGAATTACACTGGGCAAGGTTTTAGCCACTTTATAGAAAGTTAAGAAGTGATTATCAAACTAGTACTATAACACTTAGTACTAGCAACATGAATCTTGAATAGTATTTGTAGATCTGGTCCTGGTTATCTTGCTTCCGTTGATGTTGGGGGCTAACGACTGGTTCCTCGGCCGTCCAGGTGGTCCAAAATATAGGAAGTTCTCAAGTCGGATCTCTTGACGATCGTTGCTGACTTATATACCCACGAATTTGTGTGAAGGTTATAAGGTGCACGTTAGGACTTGTACATGGACAGATGCTTCTATTAGTCTTCTCTGCCACGGAGTCTGCCGGCTCTGGGATCTCAACTCCGGAACAACACAAGGGCAGAGCTAGAAGTTAACTGCAGAGTAGTGACCACTGGTTGGTGTCTAGCTTTCAACTGATTTGACTGGGGGCGGGAGCTAGATTTATAGGCTCGGTTCTGGACCCTGTAGACAGTAGGGATCTCGAGTCTTATGGACTTATTTGAGCTCTCAATAGATATGGGGACTAGGTAATATGGTATTTACTGTTGTGGCACATGGCTATAGGAAGCCTTTATATTTTCATATAACTGAGCCTTAGTAAGAGGTACTGTTTTGGCTATACTGGAAGTATTTAGGGGAGAGAGACTGGATCTACTTTGCGAGGAGGATGGGGACAGCTGTGATAGGAGCGTCTCTCTTAGATTGTTCAATCTTCATTCTATGGTATAGCTGAGGTGCTAATTTAGTGATCAGAGTATGCAAGAAAGGTAAATGGTTTATTGTGAGTTAATAGAGGTTAGTAAAGGTGTTAGTCATGCATGGTTAGTTCATTGATAGGAAGAATTCCTGTGCTACCTGGCAATGACTCGGAAGTCAAAACAGGGGCCAGGTATACCTCCGCGGGGGTGGGGGTCTCCCTCCTCGGGTGGGCAAAAAGGGGGAGCTGGGCGCCCTCTCTCTGTGATAGTCGTCCGGCGGCTGTGGCTAGGGGCTTGCCATATCACAAGTGTTTGTAATAACCCTCTGTGTATGAGACAGATGTGGGTGTCCTTAATACCAAAACCGAAGGTGCCTTGGCTAGCTGGTTTTACTCGGCTGGTTGTTAATTGTAGGGTTTGCTGGATGAGGTGGAGACTGGGTTGCTAACTCTGCCACATTTATCTGGAAGTATGGCAATAGAAGTTAGTTACTGGCGAGGCGGCTAGCCTCGCACCGACGACCATTGGGTGCAGGGTTGTGAATGGGTTGTAAGAGATTAGATGGCATGCATGGGGCTAGTAAAGTTCTAATGTTGTTCTGGCCTACTAAGTGAAGGTAGGCTGGATAGGAGTATATATAAAAGGTTGGAGAGTATTAGCAACGGACAATTCAAGGATCTTCAAGAGGTATGAGAGAGAGGCTAGGTCGGACAAGAGTAGAGAAGCGCGGGGTCTTATAATGAGAGGGGAGGAGTGCAGGGGGGTATAGGGGAATTTGACCCTAAGGTCTCTGGGCGTGGGGGTGGCATTAGGCTGCAGTTGATATGGGAGTTTGAAAAGGCAGTAGAATATGTTAGCCAAATGCTACCGGGGAATGCAACTAAGGGGTGGTATATGAGTCTGGAAAAGATAGAGTTATGTGATCAGTCCGAGGGGTTATGGATACTATTAGTTGGCCCTGGGAACTGCGTTTTCTATGAAATATATATATACCAACAACAGTGGCAGCTCGTAGGGGTACTTAGTTATTGTTTCGGGGTACTTATGACAGATACTGGTAACAAGGTTATCTTATACAATCTCTGGTTGGGGTAAGAGGTGTATGGCACGAAGTTAAATGGCGTAGTGTGGACTGTGGATACGAAGGAGGCAAGGGGAAGATGTATGACAATTGTGGAAAAGTAAATGGAAAAAGGTGAACACAATGGCGGATAAAAATACTTAACCTAAGGATTGAATACATAGATTTATGGGGCGATGGGTCTTCAGAAGCTTAGTCTGGCAAGACAAGATGTTAGGGAATGTTAATATTAATACTTAAACTAAGGATTGCATACATCGATGAACGACGACATTATAGTCGTCGTCCTAATAAGGTGATGAAACCTGGTTGATCTGTACTTGGCACAATACGACACAAGGACAGTGCCGCTATGTCGTATCAATACTGGTGGCAGTCAATATTATAGAGACACTTAGTTACTAGAGGAACAATGTAAGGGGGCGACTGAGCACGGGTTACATATATCTATACTCGTCATGGGAAGTGATATACAAGGTCTAGGGACAGGCGTGGGTGTTTTAACTTCTAAGATATATAACATCTACTTCTCGGATGTAAGAACATACATAGATATAATTATGGCTGTCTGATGTGTTTTGCATTGGCTCAACGTCGGGACAGGGCATGGGTGTTTTAAATATGAATGTATATTCCTGTTCATCATCTTTGTAGTTAGGAGTGTAGGACACGAGGGGGGTAGTGTACGTGAGGTGTGGAAAATGGTCAGTTTAGAAAAGGTAGGTAGGTGCGGCCTGGAGCTGCTTAGCCCTGCGGGCTTGGGCCTGTCTGAAATGGCTGGCTCGGTCAGCTGGTCCTTTCGTTCTGTGGACCTTTCTTTCAGGTGTTTCTGTGTGGTGTTCGCTCGTGGCTTCTGTGGTGGGCTTCTTGTTCTGGGGCATTTTAGTATATATAGTATTTAGTATTGCTCAAGTAATCACCATATTATACAAGGACAACACCGCAAAGGCTAAAGAAGAAATCAGAATGCTCAATAATGCACTACATATAAAGATAACGGGCACCGGTAACCAAAAACATTGCAATATTTACAATAGCCTACTGTATATATTATGATTTTATAGGGATTAGATTAAAAATTACAGGAGGGTCAATTCAAATTTCAATGGAAATTCCCTTATGATAGCTGTAATATGTGGGAATAACTATCACCTTCATATTTCCTAACCTCTTAGCATAATTATACATGATCAATTAGCGTGCCATTTTCAGTTGTTGGTTGTGTTACATGTTGAGCGTATCCACGCTTTTCCATTAACTTTGCAATAGAAGAGTTAGTTTAGATGTTTTCATTGAAGTCCCCCATCACAATGCAACCAATTGTGTATATGTCTAGTTCAAGCAATTTACTTAAATTTTCTCTAAAATAATTAAGTCTATATGAAACTGGTCTGTATATTACAACAGTTATTATATTCCATTCAACAGAAAAACAGGCCAGATATTCTAAGTTAGCCACTGAAAAATGTATTATATCACACTTAAAATCTTTACGGTAATATACACCAACACCTCCATGAGATTCTAGTTTTAAATGAGCACAAGCTTTGTCTGATGAGTTGTAACATTCCTCTCTTGTTTTATGAAAAAAGGTAAATCCATTCAGCTCTGGCTTTCCTTGAGAGTCATTCTTAGTAAGCCAAGTTTCTGTCACACAAATTGCATTAGCTACTAAGAACCGTATGTCTGATCTTATATCTTTAATATGGGGCAAGGGTCAAATAACCGAAAAAAAATCGCCGTCAAAATAGACGCGAACTTAACCACGGCGATCGACACATGTAAACATGGCGGTGGCGGGGGAGGTGTCGGACGTTTGCAATAAAGTTCCTGTCTATTTTGAATGCCATTGGATACAATAATATGTTGAGGGGGCATTGCCACCCCCCCCCCCCACAACATATTTTCACCATCATATATATTGCCAGCAGGGGGCAAATAACCGAAAAAATTGCCGTCAAAATAAACACCTTTATGAATAGGTTAGCCTTTAGGCTATGCTTATCGGCAAGAGTTGCGTTGTATAGGCTATCCTAGTGTTTACTAATTTATAGGCTACCCCTTTGAAAGGACATTAGCCGGGTAGGATGTAGTTACCGGGTGTATCGCCAGCCTTGTTTACACTACTACGCGTACGCGTAGTGGCGTCAGACGCTTGCCATCCTTTTCCTGTCTATTTAGACTGCCTTTGGATACAATAATATGTTGAGGTTGGGCTTTGCCCCCCTTCACCCACCCATGACATATTGTCATCATAATATATATTTCGAGCAGGGGGCAAATAACCAAAATAAATCTCCGTCAAAATAGACATGAACTTAACAACGCCGATCGACAAATGTAAACATGACGGAGGCGGCGGACGTCTGCAATCATGTTCCCGTCTATTTTGAATGCCAATGGATACAATAATATGTTGAGGGTGCCAGCAGGGGGCAAAATAGACAAATACACCAAAAATTGGGTGTGGGGGCGGCAGCCCCCACCCATAATAGCCTACTATGATAGGTTAGGTAAGGTTGTTAGGTTAGGCTAGGCTAATGTCCTTTCAAAGGGGTATAGGCCTAGTAAACACTAGGATAGCCTATACCCGGTCATAGGTAAGTCCTGCTGTAGTCTCCTTGAATGCTACCTTAAATTGTAATATTAGACTAGGTCTAGCCTATAGATAAAATAGCTTAGCCTATTCATTTATTGTAGCCTATAATATAGGCCTAGCCGGGCAGAATGTAGAGTTCGGGCGTACCACCACCAATGTTTACATTACGCAGAGCGGCGACGAAAGCTTGCCATCATGTTCCCATCCATTTTGAATGACGTTGGATACAATAATATGTTGAGGGGGGCAAACACCCCCATGACATATTGTCATCATCATATAATTTGCCAGCAGGGGGCAAATAGGCCTAACCAAACTGCGGCGATCGACCATGTAAACATGACGGCGGCGGCGGCGGTGGACACTTGCGATCATGTTCCCGTCTATTTTGACTGCCATTGGATACAATAATATGTTGAGGGAAGGGCTTTGCGGCAAGTTAGAGATCGTTGGATACAATAATATGTTGAGGGGGTCAATCGCCCCCCATGACATATTGTCATCATCATATATATTGCCAGCAGGGGGCAAATAGCCTAGGCCTAGCCTAACTACAACAAAAATCGCCGTCAAAATAGACGCGAACTTATATTAAGTACGGCGATCGACCATTGCCCGCACCGGCCGTCCCCCGGTTATTGTTGAGGTCCTGAGGAACCATATGACTTTGACGAGCTCTTCCCTCCGCAGTCTCCGCATCCCATGTATCGTCGTACGGTACCTCTTCCCCTCCACATCCTACATCTGATCGTCCTACATATGCCTCCTAAGCCTCGCCTCGTCCCGTCACTGGGCATGTGGATGGGCGTTCCTTTCTGGCTTCAAAGATGGATTCCTTCCGACAGCTCCTACTGGATTGTCTGGGGTTGGTTGATAAGGGCACCTCGCTTCAAGACATTACTCTGGCCCTAGTACCGTGGTTTGTAGGTCTCTGGTTCGCCACCTGATGACCTGCTATTGGGTTGTTGCCTTTACAGTGTTACGGTTCTACGAATGACCTAGAGTGAAAGTGACACGGTGGTGAATTTTAACCTTAACTATAAACTAATTTAATTGTGACATAGGAACTCCGCGACTACGGTACGGCCGAAGCGGGCGAGTATTCGCCTGAGGTTGCCCTTAACCCCCAAGACAAGACAAGACAAAATTCTAGTGCTGGTTTTACTCAGATTTTGTGAGTTTTAATTTAGCCTATCCTAGGCCTAAGAGTTAGAAGATTTGCAAAATGCACCCCATACTAGCCTACCCATAGCCTAATAGGCCTAGTGATTCTTTTTTGGCAGACCACCCATAAATTTTCATATAGCCTAGGCCTAGGCTAGCCTAAGTTCTGGAATGCATGTTGGAATAGCCTTCCTATAAACTGTAGGCTAGGCTACTTCCTTTTAATTTAAGTTTGATTCTTTGGAAAAATCTATTAGGCCTAGACTTCAAAAATTTGAAAAATAATGGCCACATTCCAGGGCACGTAAACAAAGAGTATGGACGAGTCTAACACGAGTCAACACGATTGTTACATGGATCAACACGATTGTTACATGGATCAACACGATTGTTATACGGATCAACACGAAAGACAACGCGTTGACTCTCGTTGGATCTCTGTTGCACACGTGTTGACTCGTGTTACATCCGTGTAAACTTGTGTAAACTCGTTGATTTGTCCTACATTTTTGAAATAACGGTATATCAAATGACACTTGCTTTTTCGTGTTACACTCGTGTTTTTTTCTCAGTGGATCGTGTTTACCCTTGTTTACTCGTGTTTTCACTCGTGTTTGAATCGTGTAAACTCTGGCATCATGGGGGCACCAAATTTTGGCACTCACATTCGTGCTTTCTACTCTTGTTGATATGTGTTGCATGTGTGTTACATACGTGTTGTTGCGTGTAGACACGTGTTGCTTCGTCAACGTCGAAATGATGACGAAAAGCGACAAATCACCAAAGAGTGTTACACGGGTTTACACGAGTCAACACGAGTTAACACGAATAACGAAGAGTTATTCAGAGTCAAACACGAGTTAACACGTATGTACACGAGTCTACACGTATTTAGGCCACCGCCACGGGACCCAAAAATGTCATGCATGCATGACATTTTTGGACCCTGTGGCGAGTACCCACGAGTGTGTCGAGTAAACAAAGAGTATTCACTAGCGTAGCACGAGTTTATACGATTGTTGAGGAGTATCGACGAGTCATTGCTGAATAGCAAAATTTCATCACTCGTGTTGGACTCGTGCACCGACTCGGCTGGCTATGTGTGAACCAGCCTTTAGTTCGCATCTATTTTGAAGGCGTTTTTTCGGTTATTTGCCTCCTGCTGGCAATATATATGATGATGACAATATGTCATGGGGGTTGACCTCCCTCAACCTATTATTGTATCCAAAAGCAGTCAAATAGATGGGAACATGATGGCCAGCATCCGCCGCCGCTCCGCGTAGTGTAAACAAGGCTGGCGGTACACCCGAACTCTACATTCTACCCCACTAATTTTCCAACTAGCATAACCGATGATTATCAATGATCAATCCCAGTCAGAGACATCCATGCTTCCCTCCCATAAGTCAATGTCGGGATTATCACACTGTCATGCAAGGACTTCTTTACTTCCATGCTGACCACCCTATTTCGTCTTACTGCTTTCAGAGTTCAACGCTCTTCCCCTGTTACACTTTCTCCCACACTTCTTCATCCATAGGCCTACTCACATCTTTACTCAACACACTGCCCAAATAGTTAACCCTCTCACATCCGGAAGCCATTTTTGAGCCTATTAGGGATACTTTAAATCCTTTGTTACTGTCAGGGGTATCTATAAACCTTTAGTTTGTTTACTTCAACCTCTGCAGTTGTCTTTGAGTTAGCTGTGGGCAGAAAACTAATTTTGGAGAGGTAATTATAACAGTGAGAGTAATCTTTTTCTTATTGCTAATCTGGCAACCTCTGTGTCCTATGGTCGTGAGAGGGTTAAATGAGCTGACATTCTTCATAGCCGTTCAACCTCACTTCACACTCTATGGTTGCACCCCTTTCAATGACCATAATATTGCTCTTCCTAGCATTTACCTCCAGATTCCGTTTTTCACACACTGTTCCAAACATATTTACCTGACCCTGCAACTCCCATTCACTATCGCTCATCAGAACTGTGTTGTCAGCAACAGTAGTACCGGTACTGTACTGTTGAGGCAACTTCCACTCGTTTCCTTCCCTTATCAGTGGTACACCAACATCCGCTGCTCTTCCTTGTATTTCTTTCATGACTCCATCCATATACTGTACCGGTATATATTGAACAACCATGGGGACATCACACACACCCTTGCTTTAACCCAACATTCAGATTAAAGAACTCGCTCTGTTAATTATCCACACATACTGACACCTTTGCACCCTCATACATGCTCTTCATTGCTTTCAGCAACTTGCCATCTACTCCGTATATTCTCAGTACCGGTACTTTCCACATACCTTCTCTATCAATTCTGTCATAGGCCTTCTCCAACTCCATAAATGCAGCATACAACTTTTGTCGCTTCTCCAGATATTTCTCCACAACACATTTCCGGGCAAAAATCTGAGCTACACATCCTCTTCCCTTCCTAAGATGACTACTGTATGCTAACCGTTTCCCCAGCAATACTGACTGAAAATGCCCACATATAGTTGCATGTTCTCTTCAGCTTTTATCTAAAATATGTAAAATTACACCAAATACCACTACAGTAGCACTGAAATCAATAAAACTCACTAACAGGATAAATAAATGGAAGAAATACTCCAAAAGATTAATATGTTAACCCTTTACCCAGCAATAGTGACTGAAAATGCCTAAATAGATTGCATGCGCTCTTCAGATTTATACATACATATATACATAACATTTTAAGACTGAGTGCTCCACACAGATGTGGAGTTTCAGTCTCTTTTCATAATGGCGGCGTTCCAGGCAACCCTGTTAAGGGATGCATTACTTGTCAAGTTTTTGGATTTGAGATCGGCACATATAGTCCGATCCCAGGTCTTACTCGGTCCACCCCTTGGTGCAGCTCCCTCCACAATCACAGACCTGCATCTTTTCACCCAATTTTGTTCATCCATTCTCTCCACATGTCCATACCATCCCAGTTTACTTGTACGCATCTCCTCGCTAATACTCTTTATACCTAAACGTCTCTTCAGCTCATCATTTGTTATTCTGTTGACATCCTTTATCTGAAATATGTAAAATTACACCAATTACCAACTACATTACCAAAAAATGTAAGAAATAGCCCTAAAGATGAATTTATCTATCTATCTATTGACGGATGCCTTGATCCCCGAGGGATTGTCCACGAACGAAACACCCCTATGCACCTCTGTCCCCAGTCAGTTGACGCCCCTCCTCCCATCCAGCACCGCTTTCACGCATATACTTCTTAACTCCATCCTTCCACCTCTCTCGGTTTATTTCTCCCTCTGTTCTTCCACCTCACTCGTACACGCTCATAGTCATTCTCTCGCTTCCCATACGTTCCACATGGCCGAACCATCTCAAGGTGTTCTTTTTCGCACTTTCCAGTACATTCACACCACACCTCTCTCGTACTTCCTCATTCGTATGTCTATCCCTCCATGTAACTCTGCACACACTTCTCAAGTAAATCATTTCCATCCCTTTCACTCTTGGTTTGAATCTCTCCAACAACGTCCATGCTTCGCTTCCTTAAGTCAATGTCGGGATTACCACACTGTCATGCAATGACTTCTTCAGTTCCATGCTGACCACCCTATTTCATGTTACTGCTTTCAGCATTCCTACAACCCTCTTCCCCTGTTGCACCCTCTCCCACACTTCTTCATCCATACTCCCATCTTTACTCTGTACACTGCCAAGATACTTAAATGAGCTGACAATCTCCATAGCCTGACCGTTCAACTTCACCTCACACTCAGTGGCTTCACCCATTTCGAAGACCATAACCTTGCTCTTCCCCGCATTTACCTTCAGATTCCATTTTTCGCACACTGTTCCAAACATATTTACCAGACCCTGCAACTCCCATTCATATCGTCAGCAAACAGCAGTACACAAACATCCACTGCTCTTCCTTGTATTTCTTTTATGACTCCATCCATATACTGTATATATATAGAACAACCATCGGGACATCACACACCCTTGCTTTACCAAACATTCAGATAAAAGAACTCCCTCTGTTCATTCTTCACACATACTGATACCTTTGCACTTTCATACATACTCTTCACTGCTTTCAGCAACTTGCCATCTACTCCATATATTCTCAGTACTTTCCACATACCTTCTCTATCAACTCTGGCATTCCACTCGTTGCCTTCCCTTATTAGTGGTACACCAACATCCACTGCTCGTCCTTGCATGTCTTTTATGACTCCATCCATATATAGTTCAGTATATATTGAACAACCACGGGGACATCACACACCCTTTCTTTAACCCAAAATTCAGATCAAAGAACTCGCTCTGTTCATTCTCAACACATACTGACACCTTTGCACCCTCATTCATGTTTTTCACTGCTTTCAGCAACCTGCTATCTGCTCCGTATATTCCAAGTACTTTCTACATACCGGTACCTTCTCTATCAACTCTGTCATAGACCTTCTCCAAGTCCATGAAGGCAGCATACAACTTTTGTCCCTTCTCAAGATATTTCTCCACAACATATTTCAGGGCAAAGATCTGAGCTACACATCCTCTTCCCTTCCTATGATGAATACTGTATGTTAACCGTTTCCCCAGCAATACTGACTGAAAATGCCCAAATATATTGCATGTGCTCTTCTGATTTATCTAAAATATGTAAAATTATACCAAATACCAACTACATTAGCACAAAACTCAATCAATCACAGAAACAGGATAAAAACATAGAATAAATACCCCAAAAGATGAATACATTAACCCCTTCCCCAGCAATACTTACTGAACATGCACAAATAAATTGCATGTGCTCTTCAGATTTAGCTGAAATATGTAAAATTACACCAAATACTAACTACATTAGCACAAAAAACAATCAAGCACTTTAACAGGATAAATAAAATGGAAGAAATAGCCCAAAAATGAATTTATCTATAGCCTACCGGTATATACTGCCGGACATCTTGATCCCCGAAGGGGTGACCATGAACGAAACGCCTGCGTATTTCAAGCTCGCTTGAGTTATCACTCGATCGTCTTTTAGAGCTTTTTGGCCCGGGGTAATTACCACACCATCGCGTCATAAGGAGTTTGAGGGGGTTAAATTGCTAGATACATAGAGGAAGAGGAATGCCAAGTAAAGCTAAACAAAAATAAATCAGATATTTTTAACACCTTAAGAGCGGCCTATGCGGTTTATTTATATGTACCGCCCAGCGGGGTGTTTTTAGCCAAAATAGGGCTGTTTACGTGATCATTTTCATGCTTAAATAAGACCCAGAACGTAAAACAAGTATCTATCCCTGAAAGGGCATAAACAGAGCTTTCGAATGACACATAACGATCCTTTTATGATGGCGGCTAGTTTTCTTGCAATAACCGTGCAACGCGAGTGCAAAAAGCATGTAATTAGCCACTTTCCCGATACAATTCCGTATATAGCGAGTGAGAGAGGGAGGAGGGAGGTGGGATTCGTGTCAGTAGGTTCGCCGCGGTGGTCTGGAGCAGTCATACGCTCGCTACTCTCCTGCCACCACTTGTCTCTCTCTCTCAGCAACATTACGTGCTGAAATTGCCACTCGACCTATGTCGAGCGCCGCCACATAGTCCAGCTTTATTTAACTCGACTTATGTTGCTCGCCGACATTTAGGGGTTAACATGAGGTTGCTTATAATAATTTGTACCTCTGCAGTTTCTCCATGGCTAACGAAAAAGGTCACATTCCTAAGAAGCCCCAACCAAAAAGGCCAAGCTTCTGTACAGAAAAAATGCCACACCATTACCCATATGGTGACCCTATCAAATAATCAAAACAACCACACTTCTTAACCCAATTCCCGCGGGGCCCCTCATATGACAGAGACGATTTTCCGGCTATTTTGTAGCCTGTGAGCCAGGCCAGCTTTTGCAAGCAGCACGGATGGACGTCAGCCGGAGCCTACAGGCCCCGCCACGACACTGAGGTTCGTGTGAGAGAGAGCTCACTTATGTGCAGCGTCACACATAGAGAAAACAGAAAATAATTGGTAATTTTTAGCGATTTCGCCTATCGGATTTGGTCATTTTTAGCAATTTTGCCCTTCGTTTGCAAGATCCTTACAAGAAAACCAGACGTCGTACAGGGATGATTCAGGAGTAATTTGAAAGCTATTACCGTACTTTCACGAATACATAATTGTATTACGCTCTGGCTTTTGCTTATGCATGAAAATGAGCTGGGAATGAAGGCAATTTCGGGCAATTATGCCTACTCGTACAGGAGTCCTTGGAGAGGCTTCGGTCGCGCCGGAAATTTCCACACCTCTCACACCACACACACACGTCACACAGTTTTTCCTACACCGAGAAATGACTCTCCGGCTGTCATTTCTCGAAGACTTCTTCTAGCCGGAGACATTGAGAGCAACCCCGGACCCACCTACACATACATATGTCCAACATGCTCAAAACCCATCACTTCGAGTCGCCACACTAAGGGTTCAGTTCTCTGCAATTCATGCAGGAACTGGACCCACTTCACCTGCACAACACTTGCCTCCAAGAAACACTACACGAACACCTGGACCTGTTCCTCATGCCCATCCCTCTCCCAGTCCAATCCCTCGCCTAAAACCCGTCAACCTCTCCTCCCCAACCCACCTAACCTTCCCATATCATCCACTCTCCCCCCTAAAACCCGTCCACCTCTCCTCCCTAACCTTCCCATACCATCCACATCGTCAACTCAACACACCACACCCCATCCTAATCCATTCCAACCCCCATCTCCTGCTCCCCAAGCCCCACCCCCACCTCACCCATCCCAACTCCCAGCCCCTCCCTCACCCCCATCCCCACCCCCTCCCTCACCCCCACCCCCACCCCCATCCCCACCCCATCGTCGTGCAGCAGCACCCAACATACATCATGCACTTAACATTCTCCAATTGAACATAGATGGCATCAACACAAAGAAACACAAACTCTCACACTCCATCAAACAACACAACATACACATTGCCATCTTACAAGAAACAAAACTCTGCACAACACAAAAAACACCCACATTTCATGATTTCACCACCATCAGACAAGACCGGGCTGTCGGCGGAGGCGGTGGACTCGTCACCTTGGTACACAAAGAAATATCATACATAGTTACGAGTGTACAAACCAAATCCCTCCTCCCCCCAAATGATAACACAACAGAAATACAATCAATTAAAATACGCACTGGCAACAACTCCAACATAACCATCATAAACAAATACATCCCCTACAGTACCAAAATGAATACAGACCACACTTACAACACATCACAAACACCCCACACATCATCCTGGGTGGTGACTTCAACGCCAAGACGTCGGCCTGGTTTGTCGACAACCCTGACACAGACAGAGGGCTGGTACTACAAAACCAAACTGATAACCTCATCATCCTTAACGACATCCATCAACATACCCATATTCCTCACCAAGCCCTCTATAACCCATCATCTCCAGACATCACCTTTTGCTCCCAGAACTCGCCCCCACAACATTCTGGAGGGTGGTCAAAACCTTAGACTCTGACCACCTCCCGATCATTATCACCACCAAAACCAGACTCACCCCAGCTAGCCACGAACACACATACACCAATTATAAAAGAGCTAACTGGGAAGCATTCACAAATGAGACAGAACAACACTTCACAACTCTAAACAGTACACCCATCACTAACATCAACAATGTTGTACACATACTCAATAAAACTATCCAAAACGTTGACAAGAAACACATTGCAAGAGGTAACAGAAAAAGACACAACCCCAACTTCACACCAGAAATTCAAAACCTCATCAGACAATGCGACATACTGAAACACTCCCCAGCATCCCACACACAAGACATCACACAACAAATCCAAGCACTCAACACCCAAACTAACAACAAAATACAAGAACAACAAAAACTAAATTGGAATAACTTCCTACAAACGTCTTGATCACAAAACAAACCCCAAAAACTCTGCAAAACACTAAACAGCATCACACTTTCCAACAGCAACACAACACAATCACATGCTGCAATCACAACAACAGACTCTACTCCTTCATGTAAACAACAAGCAAACACTCTCATCAATCACTTCTCACATGTCAGCCACCTAAAACATCACAAAGACGACCGACGTGTCATCCGACGTAAGAGACAATTCCCCACAGACCCTGACTATACACCCTTCACCAATCACCAGACAAAGCATATTATCAACAATCTCAAGCACTCACCCGATTGTGCCCTAGACAATATAAGCAACATACACCTCAGACACCTGGGACCGCAAGGCATACAAGCACTCACTAACATATCAAACTACAGTTATTCACACAACACAATACCAGACATTTGGAAGCATGGTCTCATCACCACATTCCCCAAACCCAACAAAGACCCCACGCTACCCTCCTCGCACCGCCCCATCACACTCCTTTGCTCCCCCTCCAAAGTTATGGAACGCCTAGTATTACAACTAATTACACCCGACCTACCCCTAGCTCCAACACAACATGGCTTTAGGCCACTGCACTCCACAAACACTCTTCTCACAGACCTTACACAAAGAGCTTTTGACGGCATCAACTCAGCTAGACCACCACACAGATCACTATTAGCCACACTCGACATTAGTAAAGCCTTCGATGCCATCCCCCGCCACAACCTAACAAACAAAATCTACAACACAAACATGTACAACAACACAAAAAGGTGGCTGACCAACTTCCTAGCAGGCAGATGTGCACACGTATCTTTTGCCGGTCAGTCATCTAAAATCAGAAACTTTCCAAACCGAGTCCCACAAGGATCTGTCCTATCGCCCGCACTCTTCAATCTGTACATGCACGATATAACTACACCCAATACGCCCCAAATAAACTTAGCCTCCTATGCAGATGACATAACACTCACATGCACACACCATGACCCAAAAAGAGCAACAGATCTCCTTCAACCCTATCTCAACACACTACATGGCTGGTGCACTACAAACAGACTTAATCTAGCCCCAGCCAAATCCACCGCAACCCTACTCACTAGCTGGACAGGAGAACACGAATACATCCCTCAACTCACCATAAACAATACACCCCTAACACATACACACACACCCAAAATCCTAGGAGTAACATATGATACTCATATGATATTCAAACAGCACACCACAAACATTAAAAAGAAACTGACACCCAGACTTAATGCCCTCAGGTCACTTGCTCACACAAAATTTGGACACAACAAAGAAACTACCACCACAGTATATAAACAATACATAAGATCAGTGATGGAATATGCAAGCCCAGCCTGGGCTTCTAACCTAGCTGAAACACATCATAAGACCTTACAGACTATTCAAAACAAAGCCCTGAAGATCATTACAGGCTGCACAGCTACTGCACCCACAGATCACCTACATCAAGAAACCAAAATCCTCAAAGTCAAAGACCATCTGGACATGAGAGGCACTCAATTCCTGGCAGCAGCCTCCACAAACCAAGACCACCCACTAAACTACATGGCAGCATACCCACAGACACCAAGAAATATCAAAACAACACCCAGCACACGGTATCACACACAATTACTGTCCTCTCTCCCTCCCTGCCCACCCCGAACCAACTTCCAGAAGCACATCCATACTCATATCTCTCGCCGATCCATCCACTCACTCACAGACAACACGCAACTGCAAGCACGACCTCCCGAAATCCATCCTTCCGAATCCTCCCTTCCTCGCGAGGACAGAGTCCACCTGGCCAGGCTGAGATGCGGACACCATCCAGCTCTCCTGAGCTATCAGAAGAGACTGGATGACTCCGTTGTCGACGCCTGCCCGGGATGTAACACAGCACCCCATACCATTAAACACATCATAGAAGACTGCATTTCACACAACCACTTACGCCAACAACATAATCTACACTCAATGAGAGCTCTGTGGGAAAGCCCGATCGTGGCCATGGCCTTCCTCAGGGACTCGGGGCTGTTCGGCCAGGCAGCTTAGGGAACAACAACAACAACTCGTACAGGATTAATAGCTTTAACCAAAATGGTCACACTCCTTAATGGTCTAAGTGGCCATAGCCAAAATGGCTACACTATATTCCTTCTGTACTTTCTCCATGCCCGATAAGATACATGATATTTTGATATATGTGGCACAGCCCTTGTATCCAACACAATACCCTGTGTGCATCCCCGCTCGAACCCCGCACAAGGTTGCTTGCAACTTTAATTATTATTATTAGTATTATTAAAGTAGCTCAAACATCAGTTAATAGCCCAAACATATATTGAAGTAGCCCAAAAAGTAGCAAGTAGCAGATTTCAAAATTGAGTAGCATACACCCATAAAAAGTAGCCCAATCCGCTACTTTTTGCCCAATCTGGCAACCCTGGCGGCAGCCACCCGCCCAGCCCGCCTAGCTCGGCCCAACTGCCTCGCTCCGCGGCTCCGCCAGGCTGTATTTTAAATTCTCGTTTTAAATTTCGAACACTCAGTGTTGCCAATTTAGCTACTTTCCCTCTAGATCAAGAGGTATTTACTTAGCTCTAAAGGCCAATTTTTACATCTATCAGCATGAATTATAGCGATATTCTAGAGACGCGAGCCAAAATAGAGTGATATTCTAGAGATTGTGGAATTGTTCTAGCTTTGCTCGGCCTGTATCTATTATCTAGCGGACTTGGATTTGGTAACCCTGCCACTACCCTTCTAGGCAAAATAATGGATATGATTTATCGGAATAAAAATTAGTAGATATGGTGACTATAATAGTGATGACAGTAGTAATATTAGTGTTGGTAATTGTGGTAGTGATACAGATAATGGTGATACAGTGGTGATGGTGACAGACAGTAGTGATTATAGTTATAGTAATAGTTATGATGGTCATAGCACTTGGGATGATAGCTGTAGTGGTGGTAATGGATATGACTGTGATAGTAGCAATGGTGATGTTGATAGTAGTGGTAATGATGGAGTGATGATGACAATAAGAGTGGGCCTATACTCATAAATGTGACTGTACTAGACTATAGTATATTCGCTGTAAGTAGGCGACAAATCATTGACCTCTATCCTCTGTAACTCAAAAGGGGCTAGAACAAATTGGCTGTAAATTTCCACATCTATTCCTTGACCGACTCTTCCCAAATGGTAAAAATATTAGCTCGATTACTCTAGTCGTTTTTTTAGTTACATACTGTAGGTTAGTGGTCATGATTGTTCGTCTTCTTACAGCGAATATACTATAGTAATGATGGTGTTATTAGTATGGATAATAGTGATGATGATGGTAGCAATAGTAAAGATGATAGTAATGATGATGATGGTGATCGTAATACTGATGATATTTGTGTTCTATGTGAGTAAGGTAGACAACAGGCAGAACTGCCTGTATCGAGTGCCTCCCCCAGAATTGAATGAGTGACAGGGCCAAAATCAAGGGACGTTCGTCCCAAATGCTTGGACACACGTAGTTTGAAGTCATTTAAATCATAGGAAGAGGGAAAGACTGATTCTGGGAGAGAGTTCCAGAGCTCAGCAATTGAATAGAAGAAAGATTGAGAATAACTTTTCACTCTTAGGTTGGAGAGTTGAACAGAATAGGGGTGGGATTGTGTTGCAAGACTGGTACTACGTACCTTACGTAGAGGAGGTGGTATACACGGTGAAAGCTCTTGGGAACATTGATTATTATAGTAGTGATAGAATAGCGAAAGAGATGCAACATTCCGGCGAAGAGAGAGATTGCAGAGAGTTGGTGAGTGGACGGGAATTAATGATACGAAAGGCATTCCTTTCTACTTAACCCCTTCAGTACCAGCGACGTCCTTTTCATCACATTCTGGCAATTAATAGACGATTTTATTAAGCTTAGGAAGGACTTCTAGCAATAATAAAGCTCAAACTAACTCAACCAACCCTTTTAACTACCACAGATTCTTCGCAAGCTGCATAATGTCATCTAAATATAGCTAGACTATAATATAACACGTCGCTGGTACTCAAAGGGTTAATCTAGGAGTGTGGTGTGAGAGGATCCTTCCCACACATGTAATACAAACTCAATACAAGGACGCACTGTGCCCCTGTACAGAGCAAGAAGCTGTGCAGGGGTAAAGAACCCCTTGAGGTGGTTGAGCAGACCCAGCTTCTGGGAGGATGCCTTAGCAAGACTGGTAATGTGGTCATTCCAAGTGAGAGCAGAAGAAAAAGAGACACTGAGAATATTGAGAGAAGATGAAGGATTTATTTTTGTATTGTTGATGTGTAAGGGATAGTCCTCTGGGAGTTCTGAACGGGTAGTAAGATGAAAAAATTGGGTTTTGAAAGCATTAAAGGCAACATGGTTTTCTCTGTCCCAATTGGAAATAGTAGTTAGATTAGACGATAAGTGTTGCATGGCTTTATTACGTTTGTTTTGAGGGATTGCTGGCTGGCGCGTTCAGGAAAACTAATTGAGTAGTGTAAGGTACAGTCGTCTGCGTAGGAATGGATGGGACTGGAGGTACAGTTGAGAAGAGCATTTATGAAAATTAGAAAGAGAATGAGAGATAGGACAGAGCCCTGAGGAATACCTGAGTTGATAGGATGAGGAAGTGAGCGATGGGCATCCACAACCGCAGCTATAGAACGGCCGGAATTAAAGGAAATTAGAGAAAAAGGCACAGATGGAGGGATAGAAACCGAAGGAGGGTAGTTTAGAAATATAAGATTTGTGCCAGACTCTATCGAAGGCTTTTGATATGTCTAGTGCAATAGAAAAGGTCTCACCGAAATCCCGAAAGGAGGATGACCAAGAGTTAGTAAGATATGAAAGAAGATCACCAGTAGAGCGACCTGTAAGGAAGCCATACTGGTGATCGAGAGTAGATTATGAGAAGAGAAATGCTTAAGACATTTGGAAGCAAGAATAGTTTAAAAACATTAGAGGTACAAGAGATGAGAGCAATTGGACGATAGTTGGAGGGTTGAGAGCGGTCACCCTTCTTTGGGACAGGTTGAATGAGAGCAAACTTCCAGCAAGAAGGGAAGACATTAGAGGAGAGAGTTTGCCTAGGCAGGGAGTCAGCACGAAAGCACAGTTTTTGTGTGCAACAGGAGGAACAGCGTCTGGACCCTACGCCTTCTTATTATTAAGCCCAGAGAGGGTATAAAATACATCTTTACAAGAGATTACGATATTAGGCATAAGTAGGAGAGAGGGGGATGGAGAGGGAGGGATAGCACCAGAATCATCCAAGGTGGAGTTTCTAGCTAAAGGTTTGAGCGAAGAGTTCAGCTTTGTCAGAGGAAGAAGTGACGTTGGTGTCGTCAGAGTGGAAAAGGGGAGGGAAAGACAAGGAAAATAAATAGTTGGAGAGGTTTTTGGCTATATGCCAGAGAGCTTTGGAAGAGCTAGAGTTGGATAGTTCAGTGCATTTATTATAATGATGAAAGAGTGTTAGGCAAGTCGAAGAACAGATTTGGCTTGATTCTGGGCAGAAACATAGGAAGTATGAGATTCTTGAGTATGAAAGCGACGGTACCGTTTGAATGCTTCCTCCTTGTTGCAGACAGCAGTAGAACAAGCATGAGTAAACCAAGATATTTTAGCATTAGCCTGAGAGAAAGAAAATGGAATGTATGCTTCCTTATAAGTGAGGGCAATCGGTACTAAATAGGACAAG
The DNA here is from genome assembly GCA_032716605.1 of Paralithodes platypus. Taxonomy (NCBI): domain Eukaryota; kingdom Metazoa; phylum Arthropoda; class Malacostraca; order Decapoda; family Lithodidae; genus Paralithodes; species Paralithodes platypus. The sequence continues at coordinate 42,956,200 of CM064498.1, read as the reverse complement.
AATTGCTCACAAGGTGATACAAGCATAAAACTTTCCACAATAGTTCACAAAGACCTATTTTACAATTTCAGGGCAGGAGCCACCGAGATTTCAGTGTTGCATAGCAACGGTTGCTAGGCAAATCATTTTCCTTAGCAACCGGCAGCAACAATGCAGTTTCTGGAAAACTGTGAGGTGCTATGGTTTTTTTCTCAACTCCTTGTTCTAAAAAACATGTAGCATTGCATTTGGAGATCATATACAAGAATTATGTGGCATAAAATCCAATTTAGGGCAAGTCAGGCTATAAAAATGCCACTCCTAAAGCTTCAGACACTGTTGTCACAGTCACTTTTGCATTTGCAGTAGGCTGTGCATTTTAGATGCGCATCAACAAATTTGCAGTCTGTGCATCCTCCTCGGCAAGAACACTTCAGTAGTTCTGGGCAGATTGCACTGGCTTCGGGCAAGTTAGACCACAGAGGCCTCCACTTTTCTGGGCAAGTCCATCCCCACTCACTTGGAGAGGGCAACTGTCGTTCTGGCAAAAGTCTGGACAAAGTCGCCTCTGCTGATATGTCATCTGCATGATGTTTCTCAACATATCTCAGCCAGTCATATTCCTTGTCCATGTCCTTGGTCAAAGGGGTGTTGGAAGAAGCCAGGTCTGCAGGGATGGGTGGGACAAAGACGTAATTTTTTGGCAACCGTGTTGGTTTCAGTTCAGTGTAGGAAAGGGGCAAGTCGCTCATTTTCCTCACTGAGTTATTGAATTAGTGAATCCTTGGCCATTGTCTTCATCTTCACAGACATCTCGCGGAGTGAGATTCTGGAACAAGGACAAGCTGGTGCCATGGAATGAACTTGTAGATGTCGCAGAGCTAGGGTTGTGGTCGATGTTGTCTGCAGAACTGGTGATGAAATGCCCTTTGCAAAGTTGAGGACAGACTGTGCCAATCTGATGGTAATAGTCATAGACGTTATTACCCAATGATGTGATCAAGTCCATTGTGCGGTTGTATGATGCCGACATACCAAGAGTATATAGACTCTCAATCAACTTTCTATCTCTGGTTTGTGCATGAGCCTTAAGACCTACATAGACGGGTAGTGGCGTTTCACGATCTTTGCTGTGATATACTTGTGGATTTCTCACAGAATCCCTGCGTCTCTTGATGCTATTGTACACCAACAGCTGAGCAATGGATAGTATTGGTTGGCTGATAGTTGTGTTGGATGTTTGATCTGTGATGTTTGAACCATTGATAAGCATGCTGACCAGTGACAAAAGGGACCGTGGAACAGACTCCACTTGGCTGTTATGGCCAAACGATCCAGAGAATGTTATTTTGTGTGCGAAGATGTCCTGTCGGATCATTTCAGCAATTTGGGTCATCATGACACTCTGCTCGTCTCAATCAGTCAGGTATCCTTCTCGGAGAATAGAGCCAACATCTTCTTCACAAGCCATGAACACATCTCGTCCTTCTTTGTAAGCTTTCATCCTTGGGAGATGCATGAGAATGCGGTCTTTCAGATGCTTACTGTTTACTCGTGCAGTAACATCCACTCCAAGTTGATTTAGCCTGTCAGTGTAGAGCTTCACAAGATCTGCAAGTCTGAACACCTTCACATCCTCATCTTGCCTCTTCTCCTCAATGTAGGAAATCAGCTGAGCCAAAGCAATTCCTTTACATGTCTGGTCATCTGAGGCATCCTGATCCTGTGATACCTTTGCACGTGCTCTATTGTACAGGTTTGTAAGGCAGTTTGCATGATACTTTGCCTCCTGGGCAATAAGGTCTCCTGCACTTAATTTTGCAAGAAGATTTTCATCTTGTAGATCATGTGCGCATTTCCTCACACGAAAATCTAGTTGAAATGTACAGACTTTGCGGAGGTTCTCCTTTGTTTGCTGCTGGGAACAAAAGAAGCATTTGGGACAATTGCTGCCAACTGTTCCACTTGAGGCAGTATCACCACCACTGCTAGTGCTACGTGTGAAAATTCGTTTTGAAACAGTCCCATCTTCCTCAGACTTGTGCTTTCGTTTTGCGCGTTCCAGTTTGGTATGTGAAAACTTCTGATAACAAGATTTGTGCCACTTTGCATTCTGTTCTTTCAATGTTAATTGAATACCATTCCCATGGTCAAGTCGTGCCAGATTGATTTTGATTGGCATTGAGTCAAGGTTACTAAACTGTGTGATGTTGTCTACTATTGTTTCATAGCCTCTGTCAGTTGGTGATATGAGAGACTCTTTGGTGTCCAGTTGACAAAAAACACAGATAGTCCAATCAGTTGCTTGAACAGATGAAGATGAGGCACTGGCCATTTCTGTGGATATTCAGTACGTCTTGACTATCACTGTGTGCAGATCAAATATATCAAACTTGCTGAAACTGGAAACAAAATATGATTAAGGCCGAGGGTTAATCCTTTTACCACCTTTATCAAATACATCTGTTGCACACATTCCTTTATGGGATACAACTAGGTTCAGTTTCCCTACACCTAGCCCGATCGTTCATCCAGTGCCATTTAAGTCCCGTGCGATCTGTACACCTTCAGGGTAATTCTTAAGCCCCGTTACCCTTGGCTCGGCTCTCCCGAGCTGGCACATCCTGTCAATTCAGGCCCGGCTATCTAACTACATCTACCAACTACAAACTTCAGTTTAGTAGCTAGTGGATTTGGGGCTGTTAGATAGCATTTGGGACACTGATCTAGATATACTAGTACTTATTAAAGTACTAGTATATCTAGATCAGCTGGCACTGAACCCCATGCTGAGTTACACAGCAGTGATGTCACCAGTGTGCCCTGGTTGTGTGCTGACATTCACTCTATTATATAGATATATATGCTTTTATACATCTTTTGAACCATTTTAGGAGTGAATATAGGAAAATAAATAAAAGTACAAAGTCATAACACTTCATAGTAGTTCAGAAACTGCATCGTTGCTGCCGGTTGCTAAGGAAAATGCTTTGCCTAGCAACCGTTGCTATGCAATACAGAAATCTCGGTGGCTCCTGCTCTGAAATTGTAAAGTAGGTCCTTGTGAACATTTCCGGGAAGTTTCATGCTTGTGAGCAATTCTTGCACCCATTTCCTTGACGAGATTGAGAGAAAGAGAAAGAGAGTAAATATGCTAGGTAAAAACAGTTTAATGATGTACAAAAGCATTGTTACATCTGTAAAACTTTGTTGAACCCTAGTAGCATGGGTGGTTCTGGCTAATAATAGACGGTTTTGTACAGTTTAAATATAGTGCCATATGGCCTTACTTACTTGGAGCTAGGAGTTTATTAAAGTTCATTGTTCAGTTGAAGTAGGTCATCTTGCAACTGTAATGCTAATACCATTGCAATACAACTTTATATCTACTACATATCCTTCATATGCTATATACAATAACCTATACAGTATATAGCTAGAATAAAATAGAAAGGACGTCACACATACTGAACGAGAAGTAGTTGATCATAAAATCGTTCCAACATTAATTTTATAATGGACATGTATGCAGTATATTATTTGTTCAACCAATAGTTTACTAGTCCAAGTTTCGGTAATTAAATTACGTATTTTGTAGGTACCAATAACATTGTGCTAGTTTGTCTCTGAATGATCGTAACGTAATGTTTTAGAGGACTTTTTGAGTGAGTCCTAAAAACGTGTAAACTGTATGTAGTATGTTAGTATTAACATAACGTCACTTTTAGCTTTTACATTACGTCTTCCACACAAATGTTTCTTACATGTTATTTTAGTACTGAGAAGACGTCTCATGTTACCGACTATTCACGTTTTCCTTACGTGTCTTTTTTATGGTGTATAATTAGTATAATCTCTATGTCCTCAAAACATAAATATAGACGTTGTAAGTATGTTATCAAATGACAAAGATTACCGTTTCTAATATTTGTACAAACAACGTCTTATTTACGTAACTGCTGTTCGTTCAATGCAAGATGCACTCTAACATTACATAATTTCCGATTTGGCATGTAGTATAGATGTACAAAACAAAAACAAATAAGAATAACTAAATAAAATAAAAATAACAATGCATAAGATATGTATAAAACCACTATCTTATTTACCAGCAGAATATGTTACAACTACGTGTTGACACTATATCGTCTAAAATAGCCATTAGATATGTTAGGGAAGAACATTTTAATGATGGAGAAGATTATAGTTACATCTGTAACGTAATGTATTAGAGGACGTCTTGAGAATGTCCTAAAATGTGTTAATTGTATGTATTATGTTAGAATTAACATAACGTCACTATTATCTTTTGCAGTACGTTTTCTACACATATTTTTGTTACGTGCAAATATTAGTTCTGAAAATACGTCTAATGTTACTAACTATTAACGTTTTCCTTACGTTTCATATTGAAGGTTTTAAATTGGTGTCATCCTTATGTGCTAACAACATATAGATTGACGTTGTACGTATGTTATCACATGACAAAGATCAAAATTTATAGTATTTGTACTAGCAACGTCATATTTACGTCCTTGCTGTTTGTTCAATACAGGATACATAATTACATTATTTATTTTCTAATGTGGCACGTCCCATAGACGTAAAAAACGGCCAAGTCCGTACATTATAGAACAATATTCGTAATTACTAACCAATTACGTAGCAACAACGTCTTCAAACTATATGCACTTAAGGTCATTAACTTATTATGTTATATTACAACCTTAAATAAATATATTTACGACATAATTTTGTAAACGCTCTAACATTACCATACCAGCACTATTTTGACGTATTTTGTAGGTACCAATAACATTGTGTTAGTTTGTCACTGAATGGTCGTAACGTAATGGTTTAGAGGACTTCTTGAGTGTGTCCTTAAAACGTGTAAAGTGTATATAGTATGTTAGTATAACAGAATGTCACCATTACATTTTACCATACGTCTTCCACACAAATGTGTCTTATGTGTTATTTTAGTACTGAGAAAACGTCTCATGTTACTGACTATTCACGTTTTCCTGACATGGCTTTTTTATGGTTTACAATTAGTATAATCTCTATGTCCTCACAACTTAAATATAGACGTTGTAAGTATGTTATCAAATGACAAATATTACCGTTTCTATCAGTTGTACTAACAACGTCTTTTGTACATCCTTGTTGTTCGTCCAATGCAAGTTGCACTCTAACATTACATCATATCCGAGTTGGCATGTAGTATAGATGTACAAAACAAAATAAAAAATAAAATTAAATAAAAATAACTATGTATAAGATAGTATAAAAAAAAAAAATCTTTTGCCCCTCAACTTTCTCTTCATAATTGCTGAGGGGCACAGGGCCCTGGGTGGGTCTTTGGTTTCCCGGGCGTTTCCGCACCCTCCTCAGCTTCCCGCCATGGAGTGGCTTCGGTCACCCAGGCTTTATTATGGTAGGCAGGGAGGGTTCTATGGGGGCGCTCGGTTATGACCTTGGCCTTGCTCGGGGCCTTGGGGCTGTTCGGCCAGGCAGCTTGGGGAACAACAACAACTATCATATTTACCGGCAGAATATGTTACAACTACGTTTTGACACTATATCGTTTCATAAAGCTATCAGATATGTTGGGGAACAACATTTTAATGATGGGTAATATTATGGTTACATTTGTAACGTAATGTATTAGAGGACTTCTTGAGTATGTCCTAAAAACGTGTTAAGTGTATGTAGTATGTTAGTATTAACGTAACGTCACTATTAACTTTTGCAGTACGTTTTCTCTACATATTTATGTTACGTAAAAAATGTAGTTCTGAAAATACGTCTAAGTCTAATGTTACTAACTATTAACGTTTCCTTATGTTTCATATTGAAGGTTTAGATTAGTGTCATCTTTACGTGCTAACAACATATAAATTGACATTGTAAGTATGTTATCACATGACAAAGATCAAATAGTTTTATTATTTGTACTAACAAAGTCATATTTACATCCTTGCTGTTTGTTCAATACAGGGTACATAATCACGTTATTTATTTCTAACGTGGCACGTCCCATAGACGTACAAACGATGTAGTCCGTACATTATAGAACAATATTCGTATTTACTAACCAATGAAGTAGCAACAACGTCTTCAAACGGTATGCACATAAGGTCATTAACTTACATTATATTACAACGTTAAATAAACATATTTGCCACGTATTTTTGTAAACGTTATAACATTACCATACCAGCACTATTTTGACGTATTTTGTAGGTACCAATTACATTGTGTTAGTTCGTCTCTGAATGATCGTAACGTAATGTTTTAGAGGACGTCACGAGTATGATCTAAACAAGTGTTAAGTGCATGTAGTATGTTAGTATTAACATAACGTCATTATATACATTTATATTACGTCCTCGACACAAATGTTTCTTATGTGTTATTTTAGTTCTGACAAAACGTCTCATGTTACCAACTATTTACGCGTTCCTTACATTGCTTTTTTATGGTTTATAATTAGTATAATCTCTATGTCCTCACAACTTAAATATAGACGTTGTAAGTATGTTATCAAATGATTTTTTTTTACCGTTCCTATCATTTGTTCTAACAACGTCTTTTGTACATCCTTGCTGTTCGTCCAATGCAAGTTGCACTCTAACATTACATAATTTCCGATTTGGTATGTAGTATATATGTACAAAACAAAATAAATAATAAATAAAATAAAATAAAAATAACTATGAATAAGACCGGCAGAATATGTTACACTACGTTTCGACACTATATCGTTTCATAAAGCTATTAGATATTTTAGGGAACAACATTTTAATGATGGATTATACTATGGTTACATTTGTAACATAATGTATTAGAGGACTTCTTGAGTATGTCCTAAACACTGTTAATTAAGTGTAAATAGTATGCTAGTATTAATATACCGTCACTATTAACTTTTGCAGTAGGTTCTACACATATTTTTGTTACGTGCTATTTCAGTACTGAAAATACGTCTAATGTTACTAACTATTAACGTTTTCCTTACGTTTCTTATTGAAGGTTTTAAGTTAGTGTCATTGTTACGTGCTAACAACATATAAATTAACGTTGTAAGTATGTTATTACATGACAAAGATCAAAATTTTCATTATTTGTACTAACAACATCATATTTACGTCCTTGCTGTTTGTTCAATACAGGGTACATAAATACATTATTTAATTTCTAATGTGGCACGTCCCATAGACGTAACAAACGATGTAGTCCGTACATTATAGAACAATATCCGTAATTACTAACCAATTACGTAGTAACAACGTCTTTAAACGATATGCACATCAGGTCATTAACTTACATTATATTACAACGTTTAATATATATATTTGCGACGTATTTTTGTAAATGTTGTAACATTACCATACCAGCACTATTTTGACGTATTTGGTAGGTACCAATAACATTGTGTTAGATCGTCTCTGAATGATCGTAACGTAATGTTTTAGAGGACTTCATGAGTATGTTCTAAACACGTGTTAAGTGCATGTAGTATGTTAGTATAAACATAACGTCATTATATATTTTATATTACGTCCTCTACACAAATGTTTCTTACGTGTTATTTTAGTGCCGAGAAAACGTCTCATGTTACCGACTATTCACGTTTTCCTTAAATGGCTGTTTTATGGTTTATAATTAGTATAATCTCTATGTCCTCACAACATACATATAGTGGGGCAGATAACTGGAATAATCGTTCATTTCCGGAAACAAGCACCAAAATTGGCACACATACTCCTTGGGGATTGCTCTTTTGATAAAACCCGTTAGCCACCTAAAAATTCAAGATGGCGGCCATTTTTCAAGTTGGCCGCCATTGAATATACAGAAACATTGCATTTCGCAATAAAATCGCAAAGACTTGTCCTATTTGAATGATCTTGGTATCAAATCATACATTTTTCACTATGTAGAATCCGAATTTGGAACCATGGACTTACTCACTAGCTTCCTTTTACCATATCAGTCCCGGAATCATAATTAGGGTAAAAAGTGCCCATATCATAGGCACCATCAGTCCGATATATTATTGGATGTACATGTAGGCAGTAGGCCTATACTTGTTTGTCACTTATTGTCTTGCTGCCTGGATGAGTATACTACAACGCTTCTAAACCTCGCATCTGCAGCTGCACAGTGCCGTGCAGGTCAGACCAAAGCAGTAGCATTTGCATCGACCGCAGCATTCTGACTTGCATCCACACTTGGTCAGCTGCTGGCAACTCTGTGCAATGGGTGGGAGCTCTGTCCAAACGATCTGCCACAGATCTCCTTTCTTGGTCCAGCCCCAGTTGGCAGGAGTCTGCGTTTCTGGTTGACGTACTGTTGACTGACTCCAGATGCAGCCCGCCTGGTAGGCAGCACGCTTCACATGCTGCTTCAGTGCTGCTCGGGTTGGAGGAATGGCTTCGTACGGCCTCTGCTTCCGAGCAAACATGTCCAACCTCGCATCATCGACACCTTCAGCTGTGCTGGATCTGTCGTACATCATGACCACGAACTTCTCCAAGGTCTCCAGGTCTTCATCATCAACTACCGGTGGGTACTGGCTGAGTTTGCTGAAGACACCGGAAGCCTCATCACAAACATCCCAGGTTTGCCAAGCAGACTTCTTCCCTTTGCCACGGAATGCTGAAACAACATCGCAGCCAGTGAAGGCATGGAAGAAGAGCATCCCTTTGCTCTTTTCTGCAAGAGTGCAACACAAGTCATGTACAGGAACCCACCTCAGGTTCTGTCCTTGGCCAAAGGCAACCCACAACTGCTGCAGACCTAGCTCCTGAAGTGCCTGCAGAACACTGACTGCGATGACGACAACATCTGTGTCGCTGGCTTTGACCATGATGACTTTGCTGCCTGCTTCTGTTGCATGCCTGACATGCACAATGATCCGCGTGTCAGCTTCTTCATGACTGCACGGTGCCACCCCAGCAAGATTGATAGTGCGGTTGCTGTCAGCATCTTCTTCCTTGGTCACAATGACCACATTTGGTGTGGCCACACGTGCAATCTTATCAGCCAGAAAGTTGAACAGCTCGGCTTTGTTGTCATTTTCTCTCAGGAAGTTTCGCCAGTTTGAGGGAATTTTGCCCTTCCCTGTCACCCTGCGTCTCACCCCGCGTCCTCGCTTTGATCTAGTTTTGGCTTTCAGACTAGAAGGCCGGTAGACATCAAACACAATGTCTGTTCTCTTGTACTTGGTAGAGTATGCTTGTATTCTAGGAAGGACATCGAGCATTGCGCACTCTTCGAACGTCTTTGAACTCCGTGGGGGCAGACTGTTCACCAACGCTGCACCATCAATGATGATGGTGTCGGCGTCTGGCTCTGCCTCAGGGGTTGTAACTTGGCTCTGAAGAATGGTAGTGAGGTGGGATTTCTGACAGGTGTGGAGCTTTCCACCATCACTGAGGGCAGCAGGATGTGACTGGTTCTTATGACGGAAGAACTCCTTTAAGTCACACTCTGTGTTCTGGCATGATATGAACAGCTTGGAGAACAGTTGACAGTCTTCCTTCAGCACTTTTTGCTTTGAAGAGTCAACAGAGGCTGGTACCTGTCGGAAAAAGTCAACCCTGTTCTTCTTGATTGGTTCATAGACGGTGGATTCTTCTTCCCCTTCCAGTCCCTTCATAAACTCCTGGAAACGGACCTTGCCTTTCTCAAGGTGTGTGCCAATCAGCACGGTGGCAGTGTGGTGAGCAATATCCTTTGTATCAAGCGAAAGCAGGTCCCGACTCTCCTCCTGGAAAGGATTGCACATATCTGTCATGGCTTGTGAGAGCTTTTCTACTTTCTCAAGGAACACTCTTTGTGCTCGTTCTGTCTCCTCATGGTGGCTGGTGTGTTCAGTACCCTGTTTGGTCCCACATGCGGCCTCATACTGTGCAACCAAGTGGCTGACTTGAGGACCAGCTATCATCCATCTTCTCAGTGCTGATGGGTCTTCGGTCACGCCGATCACATCCCCGTCTGCCTTGATGACAGCGTTGGCCTGCTCGTGAGCTTGGTCAATAGCCAATGCTGAGAACTGTCGGCTCGATTTGTGTACAACAATGTTTCCACTCTGGAACTCCTGAGCCAGCTGAGGATGCTTCTGTTCCAGGGTCACCATGTCTCTGTAGTGGATCGGAAGCCACCATGCATAGTTTACATTGTTGTTGACAAAGAAGTACGGTATCAGCTCAGCCAGTGACTGACAGTACAGGAAGAAGTTGGCTTCCCTGAATGATCGGATCAACAAGAGGATCACCAGTTCCATTGACAGCACCATATACCAGAAATGAAACTGGGGACTTTGCAGTTTGCGATGCTCACACCAAGCTTCGAAGCTAGGCACCTCTTCGGGTTGTTCATCTGTCTCTTTTGAGTAGTCCGTGTGGGCTGCCTTCAGAAGCTTGTACAGACTGCATGCTGTTATCTGGTGCATCTGTCGTGTCCTAGTGATGCTCGAAGCTGTCAGAAATGAATCTGCTGTCCCAGGAGATGCAATCCCTGCCTCCAAGAGGGCTCCTGTCCAACCACTTTCCTGGAGTAGAGTTCCAATGGACTTCAGTGCCGCCATCTCAATATGCAAGCCTCCGAACATTATGACGAACTTGTCCTCACCGTAGATTTCAGGCCAGTGCCACTGGACCTGCTTGACTACTGCATATATTGGGACACTAAACTAATTATTTAGCTACACTAAACTAATTATTGAGCTGATACTGAACCCCATGCTGAGTTTCACAGCAGCGGTGCCACCAGTGTGCCCTGGCTGTGCATTGACATCCGCTCTGTTGAGCTACTACTCTACACCTTCCGCTGCAAGTCTCTCAACGTCCCCCCCACCCCCCCCCAACCGCATCGTGTCATGTCCAGTTTGGAAGCCTTGTACAGGAAGATGCTACACATACTAAACCTCTAACACTACTACGATATACACTACCATGCGTTTTAGCCGAGTCAGACGTAACATGAACCTCTAATTTAGCAGAATATTAGGATTCCGGGACTGATATTATGGTACAAGGAAGCTAGTGAGTAAGTCCATGGTTCCAAATTCGGATTCTACATAGTGAAAAATGTATGATTTGACACCAAGATCATTCAAATAGGACAAGTCTTTGCGATTTTATTGCGAAATGCAATATTTCTGTATATTCAATGGCGGCCATCTTGAAAAATGGCCGCCATCTTGAAATTTTAGGTGGCTAATGGGTTTTATCAAAAGAGCAATCCTCAAGGAGTATGTGTGCCAAATTTGGTGCTTGTTTCCGGAAACGAACGATTCTCCTGAAATTTGCAGTTATCTGCTCCACTAATATAGACGTTGTAAATATGTTTTCATATGACAAAGATTACCGTTTCTATCATTTGTACTAACAACGTCTTTTTTGCATCCTTGCTGTTCGTCCAATGCAAGTTGCACTCTAACATTAAATAATTTCCGATTTTGGCATGTAGTATAGATGTACAAAAAAAAATATAAAATAAATAAAATAAAATAAAAATAACTATGTATAAGATACGTATAAAACCACTATCATATTTACTGGCAGAGTATGTTACAACTACGTTTTGACACTATATCGTTTCATAAAGCTATTAGATATGTTAGGGAATAACATTTTAATGATGGATAATATTATGGTTACATTTGTAACAATGTATTAGAGGACTTCTTGAGTATTTCGTAAGAACGTGTTAATTTTATGTAGTATGTTAGTATTAACAAAACGTCATTATTAACTTTTGCAGTACGTTATCTACACATATTTTTGTTACGTGTAAAAAATGTAGTTCTGAAAATACGTCTAATGTTACTAACTTTTAACGTTTTCCTAACGTTTCATATTGAAGGTTTTAAATTAGTGTCATCTTTACGTGCTAACAACATATAGATTGACGTTGTAAGTATGTTATCACATGACAAAGATCAACACTTATATTATTTGTACTAACAATGTCATATTTACGTCCTTGCTGTTTGTTCAATACAGGGTACATAATTTTTTTTTTTAATTTATAATGTGGCACGTCCCATGGACGTAACAAACGGTGTAGTCCGTACATTATAGAACAATATCCGTAATTACTAACCAATAACGTAGTAACGTCTTCAAAATATATGCACTTAAGGTCATTAACTTATGTTATATTACAACCTTTAATAAATACATTTGCGACATATTCTTGTAAACGTTTTAACATTACTATACCAAGACTATTTTGGCGTATTTTGTAGGTACAAATAACATTGTGCTAGTTCATCTCTGAATGATCGTAACTTAATATTGTAGAGGACGTCTTGAGTATGTCCTAAAACCGTATTAAGTGTATGTAGTAGGTTTGTATTAACATAACGTCACTATTAACTTTTGCAGTACGTATTCTACACTTATTTTTGTTACGTGCTTTTTCAGTACTGAAAATACGTCTAATGTAACTAACTATTATCGTTTTCCTTACGTTTTATAATGAAGGTTTTAAATTAGTGTCATCTTTATGTGCTAACAACATTATAGATTGACGTTGTAGGTATGTTATTACATGACAAAGATCAACATTTATATTATTTGTACTAACAACGTCATATTTACGTCTTAGCTGTTTGTTCAACACAGGGTACATAATTACATTATTTAATTTATAGTGTGGCACGTCCCATAGACGTAACAAACGACGTAGTCCGTACATTATAGAACAATATCCGTATTTACTAACCGATTACGTAGTAACAACGTCTTCAATCTATATGCACTTAAGGTCATTAAGTTACGTTAAATTACAACGCTTAATTAATATACTTGCGACGTATTTTTGGAAACATTGTAACGTTATTATACCAGCACTATTTGACGTATTTTGGAGGTACAAATAATATTGTGCTAGTTCGTCTCTGAATGATCGTAGCGTAATGTTTTAGAGTACTTCTTGAGTATGTCCTAAAAACGTATTAAGTGTATGTACAAAGGAGTACAAAGGAAATCAAGCAACAACAGGTCTAGTGACCCTTCTAGGCTGCTTGTCCTCCAAAACACTGAGGATCAAGTGTCCAAACAGTGGTTTAGAGTGGGTAAGGGAACATTGGAAAGGGAACTACTGCCCTGGAATTAATGTCCGTGGCAGGACTAGGAAGTTAGTAGGGGACATATGGGTTAGTAACTGAGGGGAGGATAAAATAAAGTTATTCATTTACAAACGCAGTCAGTCGCGGGTTTGATGCGAGATATTTGTCTAGGCGGAGTTTAAATGAATCAACGGTGCTGCAGTCTATAACGTCTCGGGGAAGCCCATTCCACAAGTTGACAACTCGATTGAAGAAGAAATTCTTAGATTCGTGTGAGTTAAAAGATTTACCAATAATTTTGCAACCGTTTCCCCGCGTGTAATTAGATTGGTCGATAGTGAAGTACTTACTACAGTTCATATTGTCGATGCCTTTGATGATTTTGAACACTTGAATTAAGTCACCTCTTAATCTGCGCTGGGTTAAAGGAAATAGATTTAATTCTCTAAGACGCTCTTCGTATGGTTTGTTCTTAAGGCTAGGTATCATTTTGGTAACTACGTTGAACTCGTTCTAGCTTGTTTAAGTCTTTTTGGTAATAAGGGCACCAACATTGAACGCAGTATTCCAGAAGAGGGCGGACTAAGGAATTGTAAAGGGTTAGGATAACGTCTTTGGATTTATGCTCAAATGACCTGCCTATAAAGCCAATTATTTTGTTTGCCTTCTTAACAACTTCTGAACATTGTTGACTCGCTTTTAGGTTACTCGATATTGTTACTCCCAGATCGGTTTCTCTGTTTACATTCTTAAGCTGAGTGCCATTCATCGAATAGTTTGCTTTCTCATTTAGGTATCCGATATGTAGTACTTTACATTTATCCGCATTGAAACTCATTTGCCAAATTTGGGCCCAATGTGACAATTTATCTAGATTGTGTTGCATATCGTCAACTTGATCTTTTGAGAGTACGCTATTTGCAATTTTTGTATCATCAGCAAATTTTGAGATTGTACAGGTGAGACCCTCATCTATGTCGTTGATGTAAATTAGAAAGAGAATTGGTCCTAGTACCGATCCCTGGGGTACCCCGCTACTTACATTGGTCCATTTAGATGCCTTACCGTTTATGACTACTCTTTGGTTTCTGTCGCTGAGCCAATTTTCTATCCATTTCAACACAGTATATTTCAATACTAGTATATTAGTATTAACATAACGTCACAATTACCTTTTGCAGTACGTTTTCTACACATATTTTTGTTACATGCTATTTTAGTACTGAAAATATGTGTAATGTTACTAACTATTAACGTTTTCCTTACATTTTATGCTAAAGGTTTTAAATTAGTGTCATCTTTACGTGCTAACAACATATCGATTGACGTTGTAGGTATGTTATCACATTACAAATATCAACATTTATATTATTTGTACTAACAACGTCATATTTACGTCTTTGCTGTTTGTTCAATACAGGGTACATAATTACATTATATTATTTCTAATGTGGCACGTCCCATAGACGTAACAAACGAAGTAGTCCATAAATCATATAACAATATCCGTATTTACTAACTAATTACGTAGGAACAACGTCTTCAAACTATATGCACCTTCGGTCATTAACTTACGTTATATTACAACGTTAAACCCTTATTTAGCGGGCTTGGTGGTCTATTTGACCGTAGCGCCCAGCGTTTTTTTTAACCCTAAATAGTGTTGTTTCCGTGCTCATTTTCATGACTAAATAAGACCCAGAGCATAAAACAAGTATCTATCCCTGAAAGGGAGTAAACAGAGCTTTCTAATGACACCCGAACCATCCTTGTACGACCACTGGTTCTCTTGCAACGATCGTGCAACACGAGTGCAAAAAAACTAAAATAAGGTAAATTCCTTACATAATTCCCTGTGTAGCGAGTGAGAAATGGGGGAGAAGGGTGGGATACAGTTCAGTAGGTCCACCGCGGTGGTGGGGACCGGTCATAAGCTTACTACGCTCGTCCCACCGCTCAGCTCTCTCTCTCAGCAACATTACATAAGAACATAAGAACATAAGAAAATGGGAGTCTGCAGAAAGCCGATTGGCCTAAGCAAGGCAGATCCCTGTCCCACACAACCCCAATTCAATTACAAAGCCCAATTATAGGCTTCACACTCTAATACCCTGAGGATCATCTTACCAAAACGGTTAGAGATTAACGCAGGATTATGGAGGTCTGCAGAGCGCTGATTGGCCCAACCCGGCTGATCCCCCTTCACACCCAACCCCTCTCGTCCATATGCTTATCTAATTTTATCTTAAAGCTCCCTACAGTTTTAGATCCCACTATAGCACTTGGTAGTCCATTCCACCCATCTACAACTCTGTTACCAAACCAATACTTGCCTATATCTTTTCTGAAACGAAATTTATCTAATTTGAAACCATTGGTACGAGTTCTTTCGCTATCACTGAGCTTTAGTACATTTGCCATGTCCCCTTTGTTAATCCCACTAACCCACTTGAACACCTCTATCATATCCCCTCTAACTCTGCGTCTCTCTAACGAATGTAAACCTAATTTCTTCAACCTTTCTTCATACGAAAGATTTCTAATATTATGGATCATTTTTGTCATTCTACGCTGTACTCTCTCCAATGAATCTATGTCCATTCTGTAATAAGGACACCAAAATTGGACAGCATAATCCATGTGGGGTCTCACTAATGACAAGTAAAGTTTTAAGATAACATCAGCAGTTCTGTTACTCACACTCCTAGAGATGAACCCGAGAATCCTGTTTGCCTTATTACGAACGCTTATACACTGTTTTCTAGGCTTCAAATCATTGCTAACAAACACACCTAGATCTTTCTCGCAGTCTGAATTTTCTAATTCTAAATTAGCTAGTTTATATTTAACATTTGTTTGCATCTTCCCTATCTTTAATACCTTGCATTTGTCAATGTTAAACTTCATTGCCAATTTACTGACCATTCATGTAAGGTATCTAGATCCCTTTGGAGGCACTCTATATCGCTATCTGAATCAATTGATCTCCCTATTTTAGTATCGTCTGCGAATTTACTTATCCTACTAGTTATACCTAAATCTAGGTCATTTATGTATATAAGAAACAACAGGGGACCTAATACCGATCCCTGGGGGACACCACTTTTGACTGCTCCCCATTCTGACTTGGTACCATTTATGCTGACTCTCTGCTTCCTACCAATTAGCCATGACCTAATCCATCCTAACAACGCCCCACCTATTCCATGTGCCTCAACCTTTCTCATCAATCTCTCATGAGGGACTCTGTCGAAAGCTTTACTGAAATCTAAATATATAATATCATATGACTTGTCATTATCTACTGCTTCATATACCTCTGAGAAAAAACTAAGCAAATTAGTAAGGCAAGACCGTCCCTGAGTGAATCCATGCTGAGAAGAATTGATTAAGTTAAATGTTTCTAAGTGGTTTCTCATTTTCCTAGCAATAATTGACTCTAGTAGTTTTCCTATGATTGAAGTGAGACTAATGGGACGGTAATTGGATGCTATTGATTTATCACCTTTTTTGAAGATCGGAACTACATTTGCAAGCTTCCAAGCTTCTGGAACTATACCTGTTTCTAATGACTTGTTAAATAGAAATGTTAATGGATAACTTAACTCATCTCTGCATTCTTTTAATACTCTAGCATATACCTCATCAGGACCAGGCGATTTATGAGGTTTCAGTCTGTCAATTTCCTTAACCACATCATTTCTACTTATAGTAACCGTACTTAACCTATTTTCTATACTATCGCTGTATACCTTACGGACTTCTGGAAACTGTGCCAAATTTTCATTAGTGAAAACGGAAAGAAATTGACTATTTAATGTACTGCACATTTCTAAATCACTTTCTGTCAATTTTCCTATAGAAGTTTTAAGGGGACCAATTACATCTCTAACCTTGGATTTATATAGTTGGTAAAAAGCTTTAGGATTATTTTTTGAGTCATTGGCAACCTTAATTTCATAATTTCTTTTTTCTTTCCTAATATCCTTTTTACCTGTCTTGATAGATTCTGATAGTAAGCAAGTAGGTGAATTTCGCCTTTTCTAATTTTTCTATATATTCCTCTCTTTTGTCCTAGAAGATCTAATAGTCTATTATTCATCCATTTGGGTTGGTTCTGTGTTGATCTAAATTTTCTTTTGGGGATATATTTATTTTGCGCATTGAATACTGACTTGATAAAATTATCGTATGTATCTACCAAGTTTGACGTCTCCTCCTGACTTAAGATGACAGGTGCCTGAGAAAGGATACACTCATTTGGACACCTGGATCGACTTAATTTTTTGACCATAGGGTCCGCTAACAGGGCTTCTCTTAACCCACCATAATTGGCTTTTCTGAAGTCAGGTATTAATGTTGTATTCTCTCTGGTATTACCTTTCCATTGTATATTAAAATACACAGAATTGTGATCACTATTTCCTAGGTGGTCCCCGATTTCTACACTATTTATCATATGTTCATTGTTACTGAAAACTAAATCGAGAATATTATCACCTCTAGTTGGCGTATCTATGAATTGAGATAAAAAACTATCTTGTACTACCTCAATAAACTCCTTTGAATCAGAGTCGCCTATTTGTTGCTGCCAATCTATATTAGGGAAATTAAAATCCCCCATAATGCACACGTTGCTAAGCCTTGATGCTATTTTAATTTCCTCCCATAATGATGTTCCGTCATTTCTACTCATATTTGGCGGTCTATACATAACTCCAATAACTAAAGTCTCACTACCTTCGTTAACTTCTACCCAAACACTTTCATTTTCATTATTACTCTAATACCTGATTTAGTACAGCTTTTTAATGAACTCCTGACAAACACTGCTATACCGCCACCCCTCTTACTTGTTCGGTCATATTTAAACAAACTATATCCCGGTATATCAAACTCTGCTAAAAAATGCCTGGTTTCTGTATTAATCCATGTTTCAGTTAGCGCTATTATGTCTATATTTTCTTTGCTAACCAGTGCTCTAAGTTCGTTCATTTTGTTACATAAACTCCTGCAATTTGTATAATAAACACTCAAACTATTACTTGTATTTGCAACTATTTTTCTATTGTTTTTAACTAATTTATTTTTACCTGTTGAACTACTGGACCTAGACGGAACATCTACGCTATCAGAATGTTCGTTATTACTATCAATTTGATGTGGCTGGGATTCTATTTTACTTACACACCTATGGTTTATTAACAAAACCCCGCAACAAACTTGTCGAGTGAGCTGGCTAAGGTCGAAACTCCTAGTCGAGAGAGATGTACTCCATCCTGGGCATACAGTTCATCCTTACCGTAGAAGAGGGTCCAGTTATCCAGGAATGGAATAGTATTTGCCTTGCAATACTTCTCCAGCCGGCTATTTACACCAATAGCCCTGGAGGACCATTCCTTCCTTACCCCTCTTCTTGGTAGGATACTGTGTACCACAGGAACTCCACCCTTCTCCTTGATCCTCTCCAACATTTCCTGGTACGTGGTGAGCAACTCCTCAGTCCTGCATTTCCAAATGTCGTTGCTCCCTGCGTTGAGGAAGATGATGGGGTCCTCTCCACTCGCTTCCATGACACCATCTAGCTTTTCTGACACCTTCTCGACTCCGGCACCAGGCAGACAGACAACTTTACCAACATGTGTGTTAGTAGCCCTACCAAGGTATTTAATCATTGAATCCCCTACAATTAAAATAGACTTAGCTTTTTTCCGTTGTCGGCGTGTAGCAGGAGTTGTAGCAGCAACAGCAGCAGACTTCCCCCCCTCCCCTCTCACTGCCTCGATGATCGCCACTTCCTCGCCATCACTCTCATCAGCCAAGGTGCTGAAGTTGTTGTGGGTCTTGAGTGGCTGCCTTTTCAGCTTGCAGGCCGTTGCACTGGTTGACACCACTTTCCAAGGGGTTTCACGATCCCTGGGAACACTTCCGGTAGCCTCACACTTCTTTTCCGCCATAGCTAGTCTCAAGGCCAAATTTTCATCTTTGAGACACTGAATCTCCTGCTCCACACTCTCCAGTCTTTCTTGCAAAGCAAGACAAAGCTGGAGAGTATGGGAGGAGACAGCAGACTCATCAACAACAGCCATCACTAAAAAGTTCACTAGGACCTCACTAAGGGTAAACCGGTTCACTAGCGGTCACTGGGGACGTCCACACTAGTCAGGGGTCAGAGGGCAACTGACGTGCTGAAAATGGTGCTCGACAGATGTCGTGCACCGCCACATAGTCCAAATTTATTTCACTCGACATATGTTGCGCGCCGCCAATAAGGGGTTAATAAATATATTTGCGACGTATTTTTGGAAACGTTGTAACATTACTATACCAGCACTATTGCCTTACGTCGTACTTACGTAACCTGTTTATTGGGAAATGGGTGACCAAATACTTTACTGTGAATGAATGATTAATGTCGTGTTTTGATCATTATGTGGAATTATGATTGCGAAATATTGGAGTCGTGAGGTGTGTGTAGCATAATAAACGTGCTACAGGCGGCTAACCTGCTCTCTCTCTCTCTCTCTCTCTCTCCATATACAATATATATGTGACATATAGGCATTCAAATATATGATATCATAAATCTCTAATGTAGTACTACTTCATATTTTATCTCTGCTTAGAGCGCCTACTGTGTTGTGATATCGGGAATGTGGTATTGTTCAAACATGGGAGCGTCAGATACAACTGAACTTTTTTTTTTTTTTTTTTTTTTTTAAGAGACAATGAACGGAGGAAGGAAAAACACAGATAAAACAAAAAGGTCCATGTGCCTAAAGGCATCCTCCATTCATAAATTTTTTGTAACAACTGGATTTAAACATTTGTAGATTGTAAGTTTGTGGAAAGCAATTCGAGGGAAGTGAATTCCAAAGAGTAGTAGTTCTAGGGATAAATGAATTTTGATAGCAGAAGTTCTGCATTGTGGAGGAGAAAGTGTAAATTCATGGGCGCTCTCAGCTGCCCTAGTTCTACAGGGAAAGATGTGGAGAGGCGGCACAATTGAAGCAAGTTCCTCGGAACAATTGCTGTGAAAATATCTGTAGAATAATGCAAGGGATGCAACGTTTCTTCGTATGGATAATGTAGGAAGGTCCTGTGTGATTGCAGGCTTATTGATTAATCTAATAGCTTTATTTTGAATTTTGTCCAACTGCCTCAATGCAACCACTCCACTCCACTCCACAGAGGTGAACAGTAATCCATCTGAGAACGCACATGACTTTTATTATTACGGCCAACTGCTCGTCAGTGAAGAATTCTCGAACTCTGTACAGGAGTCCCAGTTTTTTAGAGGCATTCTTAGCAATGCTTCTAACATAATGTGTCCAGCTCAAGTTAGTAGTTAATGTTACACCGAGAATGTCAATACTAGGGGAAGTGGGAATATTTACGTCATTAAAAAATATATGGGAGTCAGTGAGATTGTCGGTTAGAAAATTGAATGTACTTGGTTTTCTGTGCATTAAAGGAAACTAGATTCTTTTGTCCCCATTCTTCAATTCTAGAAAGGTCCTGGTTCAGAGAAATTGCAGTGCTTATTTTTGAATTAATAAGATCGGTTTGGGTGAAAGAATTGGTAAATGTGAAGGAACTGTGGAGTGTTGAGTCATCTGCATAGGAATGTATTGGATTATGAGTGGTAGATATGAGATCATTGATATGAATGAGGAACAGAGTTGGGGCCAAAACTGATCCCTGGGGAACACCATCATTTATTGAGTGAAATTGAGAATAAAGGCCATCTACCATTACACGTATTTTTCTGTTATGAAGATAAGAAGAAATTAGTGGAACTAATGATGCAAGGCCGTAGTGTGACATCTTCGACAATAAGGATTGATGCCAGACTCTATCAAATGCCTTTGATATAGTCAGTGCTTATGTATGTGTTTCACCATGTTGGTCTGTAGCTTGGTTGATTTGATGCGTAAGAAGGCAAAGAATGTCTGCAGTTGATCGACATCGTCTAAAACCATATTGCCTATCACTGATTAATTTATTATTCTCAAGATGCTTAATTATGTGATCATTTAATATAATTTCAAAGACTTTACCAAGAGTGGAAGTTATAGCTATTGGTCTGTAGTTTGATGGATCTGAAGAGGCACATTTTTAGGAACAGGATGGATGATGGATGGATGTAAGCAAGGAAAAACGAACGAACAGCCTCGGATGCGGACGGAACCAACGTTGACGAACCACGACCGACTAAGGACATGCCTTCGGACATTCTGAGAATGGCTACGTGGAATGTTAGTGGCATGAATGATGGCACAAAAGAGAGAGAGGTTCTGGAAGTGTTAGTGAATACCAGGCTGGATGTATGTGGAATGACAGAGACCAAATGGAAAGGTTCAGATGTGAGAGAGTGGGAGTGTGGAATGGGTGTGTGCTGGAGTGAGTGAAGGAACAGCGAGAGAAGGTGCATGTTTGTTTGTAAGTAGCAAATGGAAGGAATGTGTAAGAGAGTATGGGTCTGTGGGTTCAAGGATTGTGTGGGTGAGAATGAAAGTAGGAATACAAACGTGGGTGATTGTATGCGTGTATGCCCCGACAGAGGATATACTTGAAAGAAAGAAAGAGGAGTTCTGGATGAATGTGGAGGCGTGCCTGGAGAAGTTTGACAAGAACGAAAGAATATTTCTGATTGGGGATATGAATGGTAAGGTGGGTGATAGGAAAGTTGAGGGAGTGGTGGGATGGTGGGGGGGTACCATCAGAGGTGAATGGGAATGGTAGTGCACTTGTGGACGTATGTGTGGGGAGGAGGCTGTGGATAGCCAACACCTTCTTCCGACACAGAATGATCCACAGGTACACGTGGAAACGGATGTTGTCGATGAAGGATAAGACAGTGGTGGAACGAAAGTCATTGATTGATTATGTATGTGTGGATGAACGAATGAAGAAATCTGTGATGGATGCTAGGGTGTATAGGGGTATTGGAGGGGGTCTGTCTGATCATTATGTAGTGGTAGCTAAGGTTAGGATACAAAAGAAGTGGGTGAGGAGAGCGGGAGGGAGGCGAGAGGAGGGTGGAATGGTGAGGAGGGTGGAGAGGTTGCAGGAGGAGGAAGTCAGGGAGGAGTACAGGAGAGCAGTGGAAAGACGACTAGGTGGGTTCGACCTGGAAGTTATGGAGGAAGTGGAGGAGATGAGCAAGGTGTTTAAGGATGAGATCTGTGCAGCATGTGAGGAGGTGTGTGGAGTGAGGAGAAGAGGGAGGGGAGTGAAAGGTACAGCATGGTGGACAGAAGAGGTAAGAATAGCTGTGGAAGAAAAGAAGAAAGCATATAGAGAGTGGTTGGGTAGTAGAGGGAATGAAGATTCCGAGAGGCAGAAACGAGCGAGGTACGTGGAGAGTAAGAGGGTGGTGAAGAGAGTAGTGAAGGAAAGTAAGAGAAGAGTAGATGAGGAATTTGGAAGGAATCTGAGTGTAAAATGGAGGGAGGGTAAGAAACTGTTCTGGAAAGAAGTCAAGAAAGTTAGGGAAGGTAGCAAGGGAAACAGTAAGGGTGTGAAAGATAAGAATGGGAGAATGCTAGCCGAGAAGCAAGAGAGAGTCGAAAGATGGAGGGAGTACTTCAGTGAGTTGCTAAATGAAAGGAATGAAGAGCCAGCAAACATAGCTGGATATGGTATGGGAGGGAGAAGAAGAGAAGTAGTGGAGGAGGAGGTGGGGATCAGGAGGTCAGAAGTGTGGGAAGCCATGAAAAGAGTGAAGTTGGGGAAAGCACCAGGAACAGATGGAGTGTGTGGGGAAATGTTGAGGTATGGTGGTGAGATAGTGATAGAATGGGTATGGAAAATGTGCAAACTAGCATGGGAGAAGGGGAGTGCACCCGATGACTGGAAGACTGGCATAATAGTCCCCCTATATAAGGGCAAAGGGGAAAGAGGAGTGTGTGGTAACCACCGAGGAATATGTCTTCTAAGTGTAGTAGGGAAGGTATACAGTAGGGTAGTGATTGAGAGAGTGAGAGTGAGAACGGAGAAATGGATAGGCGACGAGCAGGGAGGTTTTAGGAAGGGAAGAGGATGTGTAGATCAGATTTTTACCCTGAATTGTGATGTGGAGAAGTATCTGGAGAAGAAACAAAAGGTGTATGTTGCCTTTATGGACTTAGAGAAGGCCTATGACAGAGTGGATAGAGAAGGTTTGTGGAAAGTACTTAGAATATACGGAGTAGAGGGCAAGTTGCTGAAAGCAGTGAAGAGCATGTATGAGGGTGCAAAGGCGGCAGTACGTGTGGAGAGTGAGCAGAGCGAGTTCTTTGACCTGAATGTTGGTTTGAAACAGGGGTGTGTGATGTCCCCGTGGTTGTTTACTGTATATATGGATGGAGTTATGAAAGAAATACTATCAAGAGCAGTGGATGTTGGTGTATCGCTGAAAAGGGAGGGAATTGAGTGGAAGCTACCTATACTGCTGTTTGCGGATGATACAGTTCTGATGAGTGATAATGAATGGGAGTTGCAGGGTCTGGTAAATGAGTTTGGAACAGTGTGCGAAAAACGGAATTTGAAGGTAAATACGGGGAAGAGCAAGGTTATGGTCTTCGAAAGGGGTGAAGTCACAGAGTGTGAGGTGTAGCTGAACGGTCAGGCTATGGAGATCGTCAACTCTTTTAAGTATCTGGGCAGTGTGTTGAGTAAAGATGGGACTATGGATGAAGAGGTGCGGGAGAGGGTACAACAGGGGAAGAGGGTTGTAGGAACGCTAAAAGCAGTAACAAGAAATAGGGTGGTCAGTATGGAAGTGAAGAAGTCCTTGCATGACAGTGTGGTAATCCCGACACTGACTTACGGAAGCGAAGCATGGACGTTGGTTGAGAGACTCAGACCAAGAGTGAGAGCAGTGGAAATGAATTACTTAAGGAGTGCGTGCGGAGTTACATGGAGGGATAGACAGACTAATGAGGAAGTAAGAAGGAGGTGTGGTGTGGAGGTAGATGTGCTGGAAAGTGTGAAAAGGAACAACTTGAGATGGTTCGGCCATATGGAACGTATGGAAAGCGAGAGAATGACTAAGAGGGTGTACGAGAGCGAGGTGGAGGGACAGAGGGGGAGAGGTAGACCGAATATGAGGTGGAAGGATGGAGTGAGGAACTACATGAACGAAGGCGGTGCTGGTTGGGGGGAGGGGCGTCGACTGACTGGGGACAGAGGTGCATGGGGGCGGTTCGTTCGTGGCCACCCCTTCGGGGATCACGGCGTCAGGCAATAGATAGATAGATAGATAGATGGATGTTTTCTTCTTTCCAACTACCTGTTGGTTAGCCTACCTAACAAGGAGAAATATAGTAATAATTGTTATTATTTGTCAGTTGGTGATTCAGTCAAACTTAAAATATTATAGAGAGTGTGTCAGCATAATGGTGAGTGTATAGGTCATAGTAGTAACAAAAGTATGCAATGCATATATGATGTATATAATACGGTATCAATGACACGCCAATTAAAGTGTTTTCCAAGTGTACTGGAGGTGTTATCAGTGTTGACATTGCCACGGGTATATAATCGCTTTTCATTATATACGTCCATAAGAATTTAAACAACATAATATTATAAATTAATAAACAATATTCAATGTATCTATAAAATAATAATCTATTTTCATTAATTTCACTCCAAAGCAGAAAACAGGAAACAAAGGATGACTAATATATAGTTACATAGCAATACACCTGTTCAAGAAAAGCAACCAGTTATATATAATGTGGCAATACAATCCTCAAAGTTTCGGTATAGAGGCCCAAAAGACCATGTTATAAAATATTATCCCCACATTAAAAACTAAGTTATATTTATTGGTCAAACCTCTTGGTAGATATGTTCAACAATAATGACGCAAGGGTGGTGTAAGCTTAATTAATATAAAATGAAAACACGATTATGCAGAACCTTTCCGGTATACCAGGTATTTTTTGTTACGTTTTGACGGCATCAGTAGCAGTGAAGGCGATAAATGAGATAGCGTTAGGGCCATTCTTTGCTACGGGTTCTAAGCTGTATAGAGTTGGTAAGTGCCTCAGAGATATGAGGATACGCTTCTTCACTTATTATGGCATATAGTAAATGAGATCATTAATTGTAGTTGGAGGAGTAATTGAGATAGCCATTACCGATTTTATAGATAAATAGCATTCCAAAACTGAGGAGCATCCTATAATGATCGTGAAATTAAAGTATTAAGAAAGGGTTGGGAATACATTAAAATGAAAATACTGAATAGGATTGTAATAATTATGGTGAGCAAAGATGCATAGTATATACAACTAGTAAAACGAAAATAATGCATTGTGCTGCTTTATGATATATAATTGTGTTTAAGATAATTAGAGAAATTCATATCATGACATATAGTGTGGCAGATATGTGAAAGAATGTGTGGGAATTGTGCGTTTCTCAATAAATGTGTCAAAATTGGCACAGACAATAAGAAAAGCAGTATAATCAAAATTAGCTATAGGGCCATCACAGGTTTGGCCTATGTTGGCTTTGACAGCCCCTTTTCAATTAATCTCCACTCCATTAGAGTACTGAAACACAGATATTTACCCCAAACTGTGTACTGTGGTAGAGTTGTCAAACTAGTCTCAAATGGCTCGTCTGGACAAGGGAAACAACACATTTTCAGACAATGTTTATAGAAAGTTGACCATTTGACTTGTACTGGTTCCTGTAGTTCAACAAATTAGTGGCAATTGGCAACAATTCTTACCAATTTGTAGCATGATAATAAACTTCAGGGACCAGTACAAGTTAAACAGTCAACATTAGCCAAACATTCTATGAATATAAGTTGTTTCCCTTGTCCAGATGAGCCATTTGAGACTAGATTGACATCTCTACCACAGTATACAGTTTGGGATAAATATCTGTGTTTCAGTATTCTTATGGAGATTAACACTCTCCGACTCATATGACGCTATCGCGTCATATGGAGGTATGGCCTAAAAACTCAAATGACGCCATGGCGTCATATGAACTTATTTTATTCTCCAGAAATAAGTTTATGACGCTTTTGGGCTTTTGGGCTTTTGGGCCCTTAGAGCCTTCTCAGGCACCTGTCATCTTAAGTCAGGAAGAAACGTCAACCTTGGTAGATACATACGATAATTTTATCAAGTCAGTATTCAATGCACAAAATAAATACATCCCCAAAAGAAATTTTAGATCAACACAGAACCAACCCAAATGTATGAATAATAGACTATTAGATCTTCTAGGACAAAAGAGAGGAATATATAGAAAAATTAGGAAAGGCGAAATTCACCTACTTGCTTACTATCAGAATCTATCAAGACAGGTAAAAAAGGATATTAGGAAAGAAAAAAGAAATTATGAAATTAAGGTTGCCAATGACTCAAAAAATAATCCTAAAGCTTTTTACCAACTATATTAATCCAAGGTTAGAGATGTAATTGGTCCCCTTAAAACTTCGATAGGAGAAATGACAGAAAATGATTTAGAAATGTGCAGTACATTAAATAGTCAATTTCTTTCCGTTTTCACTAATGAAAATTTGGCACAGTTTCCAGAAGTCTGTAAGGTATATAGCGATAGTATAGAAAATAGGTTAAGTACGGTTACTATAAGTAGAAATGATGTGCTTAAAGAAATTGACAGACTGAAACCTCATAAATCGCCTGGTCCTGATGAGGTATATGCTAGAGTATTAAACGAATGTAGGGATGAGTTAAGTTATCCATTACAATTTTTATTTAACAAGTCATTGGAGACAGGTATAGTTCCAGAAGCTTGGAAGCTTGCAAACGTAGTTCCGATCTTCAAAAAAGGTGACAAATCAATAGAATCCAATTACCGTCCCATTAGTCTTACATCAATCATAGGAAAGCTACTAGAGTAAATTATTGCTAGTAAAACTAGAAACCACTTAAATACATTTAATTTAATAAATTCTTCTCAGCATGGATTCACTCAGGGACGTTCTTGCCTTACAAATTTGCTTAGTTTTTTCTCAGAGGTATATGAAGCAGTATATAATGACAAGTCATATGATATAATATATTTAGATTTCAGTAAAGCTTTTGACAGAGTCCCCCATGAGAGATTGATGAGAAAGGTTGAGGCGCATGGAATAGGTGGGGCGTTGTTGGGATGGATTAGGTCATGGCTAATTGGTAGGAAGCAGAGAGTCAGCATAAATGGTACGAAGTCAGAATAGGGAGCAGTCAAAAGTGGTGTCCCCCAGGGATCTGTATTAGGTCCTCTGTTGTTTGTTATATACATAAATGACCTTGATTTAGGTATAACTAGTAGGATAAGTACATTTGCAGACGATACCAAAATGGGGAGAACAATTGATTCAGATAGAGATATAGAGTGTCTGCAAAGGGATCTAGATACCTTACACGAATGGTCAGTAAATTGGCAGATGAAGTTTAACATTGACAAATGCAAGGTATTAAAGATAGGGAAGATGCATACAAATGTTAAATATAAACTAGCTAATGTGGAATTAGAAAACTCGAATTGTGAGAAAGATCTAGGTGTGTTTGTTAGCAATGATTTGAAGCCTAGACAACAGTGTATAAGCGTTCGAAACAAGGCAAACAGGATTCTCGGGTTCATCTCTAGGAGTGTGAGTAACAGAACTGCTAATGTTATCTTAAAACTTTACTTGTCATTAGTGAGACCCCATACGGATTATGCTGTTCAATTTTGGTGTCCTTATTACAGAATGGACATAGATTCATTGGAGAGAGTACAACGTAGAATGACAATAATGATCCATAATATTAGAAATCTTCCGTATAAAGAAAGGTTGAAGAAATTAGGCTTACATTCGTTAAAAAGACGCAGAGTTAGAGGGGATATGATAGAGGTGTTCAAATGGGTTAGTGGGATTAACAAAGGGGACATGACAAATGTACTAAAGCTCAGTGATAGCGAAAGAAATGTACCAATGGTTTCAAATTAGATACATTTCGTTTCAGAAAAGATATAGGTAAATATTGGTTTGGTAACAGAGATGTAGATGGGTGGAATGGACTAACAAGTGCTATAGTGGGATTAAAAACGATAGGGAGCTTTAAGATAAAATTGGATAAGCATATGGACGAGAAGGGTTGGGTGTGAAGGGGGATCAGCAGGGTTGGGCCAATCAGCGCTCTGCAGACCCCCGTAATCCTGCGTTAATCTCTAACCGTTTTGGTAAGATGATCCTCAGGGTATTAGAGTGTTGAGCCTATAATTGGGCTTTGTAATTGGGGTTGTGTGGGACAGGGATCTGCCTTGCTTAGGTCAATCGGCTTTCTGCAGACTCCCATTTTCTTATGTTCTTATGTTCTTATGTTTATTTGGCTGGTAAGTTAGGTAAGTTAGATCTACACGTGGAAATATCTAGCAACCCCGTGGTGTCTCTCTGTGAGCCCCGCGGGTGATGAAGAGGCCAGTCTTCACTCAGCAGTCAAGCTCCTAGGTGGGTCTGTCAGGCCCTTTAAACCGAGGGGCCTCCATTTTGCCCAGCCTGGGTGGTATTTCCACCCTAATATAACCCAAACGAAGTGCATATATCGTTGGGTTATCTGGGTTATCGATGGATATTGTGTTTGTGTACTTTAGGGAATTATATAGCATACACTGTCATGCCGTCCTAGGGTAAGTACAGTCAAAATTTCTGTCGCCACGGTAGTGGAGGTGGAGGTGGAGGTGGTGGTGGTGGTGGGTGGAGTTGCAGCAGTGGTGGTGGTGGTGAAGATTTTGGCAGTGGTGGTGGTGGTGAAGATTTTGGCAGTGGTGGTGGTGGTGAAGATGGTGG
>CM064498.1:42827341-42917341 GCA_032716605.1 Paralithodes platypus | reverse complement strand
GAGAATACTGAAAGAAGATGAAGGGTTGATTTGTGTATTGTTGAAGTATAAGGGAAAGTCCTGTGGGAGTTCTTGATGGGTAGATCAATTGAAAAATGGGTATTGGAAGCACCAAAAGTAACAATATATTTTCTGCCCCAAATGGGAATTGTTGATAGGTCAGAAGATAAGTATTTTATGGCATCGTCACGTGACTTTTTGAGAGATTGCTTGCTGGGGGGTTCTGAAAAACTAGTTGAATAGTTATCAGTATATGAATGAATAGCAGATAATTGATAGGTTGAGGAAGTGAAAGATGGCCATCCACAACTGCAGCTATGGAACAACCAGGAAGGGAAATAGAGATAAAGGCACACATTGAGGGACACAAACTAAATGTGGGTAGTTTAGAAGTTAAGAGATTTGTGCCAGACTCTATTAAAGGACTTAGATATGTCTAGCACAATAGAAAAGGTTTCACCGAAATCATGAAAGGAGGATGACCAAAAGTTAGTAAGACATTAATAAGATATGAAAGAAGATCACCAGTAGAGCGACCTCTAAGGAAGCCATACTGGCGATATTAAAGTAGATTATATGGGCAGAGAGATGCTTAAGAAATTTCGAAGTAAGAATAGTTTCCAAACCTTTGGAGATGCAGGAAATGAGAGCAATTGGACGATAGTTGGAGGGTTGAGAGCGATCATCCCTTCTTTGGGATAGGTTGAATGAGAGCAAACTTCCAGCAAGAAGGAAAGACATTAGGGGAGAGACAAAGACGAAAGAGTTTGCCTAGGTAGGGAGTCAGTGCGGAAGCACAGTTTTTTTTAGTACAACAGGAGGAACACCATCACGCCTTCTTAGTATTAAGCCCAGAGAGGGTAGAGAGCACATATTTAAAAAAAGATTAGGATATTAGGATAAGTTGGAGAAGGAGGAATAACATCGGTATCATCCAAAGTGGAGCTTTCAGCGAAAGTTTGGGTGAAGAGTTTAGTTTTGTCAGAGGAAGAAGTGACGGTAGTGCCATCAGAGTGGAAAAGGGGAGGGAAAGACGAAGAAGAACAATTGGCGGAGAGGTTTTTGGTTAGATACCAGAAAGCTTGGGAAAAGCTTAGAGTTGGATAGTTCAGCGAGAGGTAACCTGACCAAGATTCGAACCCACTCACTCCAGGTATGTATGGAAGAGCTGGGTACCATAACCACTCGGCCATGAGCATATGGCTGAGTGCTTATGGTGCTCAGCTCTTCCAAATATACCTGGAGTGAGTGGGTTCGAATCCTGGTCAAGATACCTCTCTCCCACCCTCTCCAACATTATCATTAGATATTGGATAGTTCAGTGCATTTAATATAGAATCGATGAAAGAGTGTTTGGTGAGTGGAAAAAAAACATATTTGGCTTAATTCTGGGCAGAAACATAGGAAGAATAAGATTCTTGATTTTGAAGGTGTCGGTACCGTTTTAATGTTTCATCCTTATTGCGGCCAGAAGTAGAACAAGTGTGAATAAACCAGTTTTTTTTTTACATTAGTCTGAGGGAAAGAAAATGGAATGTATGCCTCCATGCCCGAGAGGATTACCTCGGTAATGAGTTCAGCACTCTCCGAGGGTCACCGGCAACGGAAGCAAAAGTAATTCCGTAAGAAATCAAAGAAGTACTACCGGAGAGCCTCCCAGTCGGCAGTGCCAAAGTGCTACTAGTGCCGCCGGCTGGCTAGTTCGGCTCAATCGGGTGGCCTCACTGGAGAGATAGGACAGGTAAGAGAGATGGGTAAGAGGAGCCCAAATGAGGGAAATGATCGACAGTATAAGAAGAAGGGTTAGATGTTAGAAACAAGTAAAGAATGTTAGGCCGATCTCCGAAGCTATCTGGGATACGGGTGGGTTGCTGAACCAACTGCTCTAGGTCATTTAGGATAGAAAATATATAGATTGTTCACCAGCTTACTCAGTGGAATGAGAGGAGAGCAATTGGTGGTGGTGAGCGTTAAAATCTCCTAATATGGTGATTTCTGAGAAAGGAAAGATGGCTAGGATGTGTTCCAGTTAAGAGTTTAGATACTCAAATAATTTGGGAAAATCAGTAGAGTTAAGGGAAAGATAGACAACACAGAAGTATTTAGTATGAGAATGACAGGATAATTTGAGCCATAAAGTGGAGAATTCAGAGGAGTCAAAATCGGGAACATGAGAGCCAGTGAGTTTGATGCATCCACCTTTGGCTTTGAAAGTAGGATAGAGAAAGTAGGATGATACAGAGAAGGGGCCGCTGTCAGTTACATACAATTATGTCTAAAACAATGTGGTAGTATTTGTTTTGCAAAATCAAGGAACTGCACTGCAAATACAGTATATATAGTGTAGTGTGTAAATATAATCACGGTCGACCCAGTTTGCTATAACAGTAAAACTGCAGACTAAAACATATAATGAATATAGCAAAGATAAATAGGTAGATAAAGCTTACTGTAATACTATATATATATATATATATATATGTATATATATATATATATATATATATATATATATATATATATATATAATGTTTCAAAGTAAATTAGATATACAACCGACAAACGGTGTGTGCTTATGTTTCAATAGAGAGAGAGAGAGCTAGCGAGAGCAAGTTGCCTATTCATAGTGTGCACGGGGTTAGTTCCGATTTCTCCACCAGACTGCGTGGGGCATCATTGGCCCGCTACTCCCAAGTAAATAAACACGTTGAACTCCTAGCGATTGAATCGGTTTCTACTTTATATGCTCGTAATGCCGTGTCTAACATGAACACTATGGAAATTGAGTTATCGCCATACATTCTTAGTATTCTGAAGGGGGAGGGTCCCTAGGGTAAAATAGAGGGAAATTACGACAATGAAGACTTATTACTGCCTTGTGATAAAAGCAGGGTGTATGAAGAGTGAACAACACCGACTATATCTCCTTATATACTGGGCTAACTTAAATACTGTATTATCATTATTTACATGTCGATTTTATAATTTTACACCATACAGTAGTATGTTGATATTTATCCGTTTTCCGTATATTTTTTTAATGATTACTATGCGAGCGAAGGCGAAGCAGAAAACAAAAGTTTTATTATAAGACACCAACATTCCATTATTCACTTCCTTTCTGTAATATATGTTTTTTATTGTTTATATATATATATATATATATATATATATATATATATATATATATATATATATATATATATATATATATATATATATATATACCGGTATATATGTATATATATATATAGAGAGAGAGAGAGAGAGAGATATCAATTATGTCTACGTTTTGGAAATTAGATATACTATTAAGATTATAAGCCTTGTTACAACAGCAGAACTGCGCATGAATACCGTACAGAAATCTTTGAGAACAGAATATTAACCCCTTCTTTTCCGGTAACGTATTTTTGTATTTGATTTCAGCTACATTTAGACGATTTTATTTAAGCTTGGGAATGATATATGATATCTAAAAGGATTAATTGAGATAGGCTGTAGCCTTGTAATGAGTAGACGTCCTTCCTAAGCTGTACAGAATCGTCTAATAGTGGCCAGAATATAATGAAAAGTACATCACCGGTACAGAAGGGGTTAAAGGCACGTAAAACAATCTACCGGTACATAGGCTAGGCCTACTTATAATTTTAGTGATGCATAATCCCGGTTTAGTTAATTAATATGGTCAAATCTCTGATGTATTTAGTTTATCGTAATACCCTCTACCCGCAAAAATCCCGCAACCATAGAAATACCCGAGTTGGCAAAATATAACCGATCGAGTTAGGATTATATTCAACATTTGATGTCAAACAAGTTCAAAAGTTAAAACCTACACCAAATATCTATCTATCTATCTATTGCCTGACGCCGTGATCCCCGAAGGGGTGGCCACGAACGAACCGCCCCCATGCACCTCTGTCCCCAGTCAGTCGACGCCCCTCCCCCCAACCAGCACCGCCTTCGTTCATGTAGTTCCTCACTCCATCCTTCCACCTCATATTCGGTCTACCTCTCCCCCTCTGTCCCTCCACCTCGCTCTCGTACACCCTCTTATCACCAAATATCACCTTATATAATATGGGCTAGACTTAAAAATACTAACTGTAAATTGATGAATTTTACACAAGGTAGTGTTTGTGTGGGTGGATGAGTTTAAATAAAGGAAATTGTTCCTGTGTTTCGACCATTCCATCCTTACAAAGCTGTTTATATCGATCCTTTGCACAATCCATTTGTCCATTTACCTTCCACTGTTAGATAACATGTGATTCATCACTTCGAAGTGTAGCCTACCTGCGGAGATGAAACGCACTTATATATCATAAACTATATGAGAAGACCAGAATTTTAGACCAATCCACATGGATCATAATGTAGGCAAGGTATGTCCATAAACGGTACCGGTACCAGGTATATAGTTTGGTTTAACCGACAAACTTCATGATAAATCGTATATTCTCCTATTATGGAAGGTAACATATATTTATACAACGGACTTTGCTTAAACCTCCTCAAATAAACCGTTAGTTAAGTTAATTCTTAGGTAGATTTTGTGGGTTTGATATTGTTGCATGCCAATGGTTGGTAAAAGAGCCAAGTTCAGATTTATATAATTTTGCTGCATTAAAATGGTAAAACTATGATGGATTTTGTTTATATTGCCAACGAGACTACTTAATTTAGTCTAAATTTCCCTGCATGTTTAGACGCAATTTATCCGACACGTAAGCATATTATATAAATTATCTATTCACAAAATTGGCATATGTTGGGGTGAAATTAATAAAATATAGATTATAAAATATGTATATTTTCAGTTGATAGATAGGCCTACCGGTAATGTTGGGCATAGCCTAATCAACTCTTTTCATATGTTTCGTTTTATTACCGGTACTTACTTTACATCTAGCAGCTTTGCCATTGTACCAAGATCAATGCCTTACATTGTGCTTTGTTCCTTATGCTATTTATCATGGAATTTGTCTGTTGAAGCAAACGATATACTTGTACCGTATATGTATACATTTTAATATATATGAAGAGGTCTAAAGACACACGATTATTCCTTGTCTCTTCATTTAGTATATAATATATACGTTTGTTATATATCAGCTGGTAGGCTACACTTCGTGATGAATCGTATTGTCTCTCATTATGAAAGGTAAAATAGATTGATATAAGCAATATCTTGTGTAAGAATGGAATGGTCGAAAACACACGAAAAATCTGCCCTACCCTCACCCATCCACCATAACAGACATTTCATATACATCATTAATGTGGTTAATAGATTGTTGGTGTCCTATTAATCTTTTGTTTTCAGTTGGCTTTGCATAGGATACGGTAATATAGTGTAGGCTAATGGTATACGCTTTGCCGTGAATTGCGGTTACCTCCCTAATATATCGATAAACATAAATGTGTATACAAATATATTGTGTAAAATGAGACAATAAATATCAGTACAGATAATTGTTAAGCCTAGTCCTTATACAAGAAGATATTAGACAGTTTCCAGACGGCGATGGATGATAAAGAGCTTTGTGCTTTATATACAGAATAATAACAAAACTTTACTCCTATTGACCGTTGCCGTCTGATAGGTACTGTATACATCTGTAGTTTTATGAATGAACTAGGCCTATATATATGTGGGTAAAATTACTTAAGATATGTTCATAATAATCCAAACATCCACACATATTATTAAAGGAGAGAGCTCAATATTCAGTCTTATCATCTATTCATCATAATAATTATTGTTTTATGTTACTGCTTTGAAGCTTGTTATTGTTTCCTTAATATATTTTCCTATATCTTTGATTGTTTGAAATCAATACAAAAGCACATTGTCTTGTCCGTGTGTGCTAAAACAGCCTGGTACAACGCAAACTTGACCCGTCTCTTTGTGTACAAGCGCGCGGCAGCCCCATACCAAAGGGCCAGGTACTGGTTTATTTATTATTGTCACGTGACCTGTCGTCACGGCCACACTATGAATAACGCGTTTTCATGCTACACACACCTCTACCTAATATTATCAAGGTTTATGGTATTATGAGGTTCTACAAAGATGTTTTTCATAGTTGAATATTTAATGCATAAGAATTCGTTATATTACTATCACAATCGAAGGTGGGTAAGTGAGATGTTAGACAACTTTTTTTATTATGCCATTACCAAAGTTTAAATTAATTGTTCTTCATAAAATAATTCACACTCCAGCTACAAGTTTCTTTGTAATCCACCACCACCTACCCCTATCCTGCACTACTGCTAGGTTGCCCTTTATAGTTTGTCACCCCCCTCTTTGTATCTGGATCTCTTTATGCATGTTCTGTCTCGTGCTCGTCTTTTACCTTTCTGTAACGTTTGTTCCCATAGCTTTGTATCTTTCTTAAATTCGCCTAGCTTACCTCTGCCGTTTTAATCATGAGTGTTAGTGCCACATAGTTGTCATGGGCTTGGTGCTAGTCCTTATAATAATAATAATAATACCTTCTCCCCTCCCCCATCTGTGATTATCCAGGTAGAAACACACAGTTTCTTATTGGAGGGTGCCTCTGTTTCAATTTGCTACAACTTTAGCTGTATTATATGTTTCATTAATACCAGCAATCCAATATTTTGCAATCTTAATACCACATAATGATCAAAACACAAAATTAATAATTCTTTCACAGTAAAGTATTTGATCACCCATTTCCCTCCACCCCCACCTGCTCCCACCTCGCCGCTGGTTACCCCTCCCACTCCTGTACCCTGCTTCCCCTCCCTCGCTTCCCTTCATCCACTCCATACCTTCACCTCCTACCCCCTCACCATCAATGTTACCAGATAATTTATGGGCACTAATTGTGCTGCCCTCTATTGAGGCCTTGGACAGACCAAGGCTGTATCTGTTTCATCTCTCCACAACTGTACAATAGAATAATAATAAACATTGTATCTTGTGTGACAAGAATGAAGTAGTCAAAATAGAAAGCAAACCTTGAAGGAAGTCGCATAAATATACACCAATGAAACACATGTGTAAAGACAAATAAAGAATGGACATTTTATTTAAAAGATAATAGTCAAGGGAGCACTTCGACAGGGAAAATACAGAACTGAGTTATTATTGACAACGAAATAACTTGGATAATCTACAAGTATGTAACATAGGGAGAGGGAACTTATCAATATATAACACTGCTAGTCGATAGTTCATGAAAATATGCTTATAGATAGTAGGAATTGCATACGCTTTTCACTATGCCTGTTAAAAATAATACAACGTTAAACTAGCAGCAACAGAGCAAATGATCCAAACTCATCTACTAGGTGAAGGGTAAGGATGGGTTCGTTTGAGAAATAATATGTGCATTATTCAAACACTCAAACAGACAGACATTTGGGGATTTGAGGCAAGATATTTGTCTTTGTGCCTTCTTAAAAGTCAGACTGTGCAGCAGTCTACAACACTGCTCGGCAGTTTGTTGCACAGGTTAGATTGACAAATATTGTGTTTGCTTCGTATGAACGCAAGGCCTAACTGATAATAGGATATCCGTTACTTCTATTGTAATTGGAATTATCAATTGTACTTACGGCCATCTACATTATCAAGGCCTTTGATAATTTGATATGTTATAGTTTCTATGTGTATGAAGGAGGCAAAAGGCAGGATGCACGTAACGAGTGTCTCCCCCAAAGTCAAAATGCCTGGACACACGAAGTTTAAAGCAGTCTAAGTCATAGGATGAAGGAAAGATTAATTGAGGGAGAGAGTTCCAGAGTTCAGTTGTTGAGTAGAAGAAATATTGAGAAAACTTGCTAATTCTTTGATTGGAGAGCTGGACAGAATAGGAGTGGGACAGTGTTGAAAGGCGGGTGCCTCGCGCTCGCCGTAAGGGAGAGGGTATGAACTGAGAGAACTCTGTACAACACTTATTCTTGTAATAGCGATAGAAGAGTCGAAGAGATGCAACATTGCGGCGTGTAGAAAGAGATTGTAGGGAACTAGTAAAGCACCCGTCACACAATGCCGATTTAAGTGCCGACGCTCCAGGACAAGGTCGTAACGAGGTCTTTGCCTAAATAGCCGCGCGTTGTGGGTGGGCGCCAACTCAAGAGAGAAATCGGGAGAGGTCGTCAGAGGCTTCAGGAAAAGTTCGATATTGTTACGCTGGCCAGCTTGCCAGAATGTACTTGTAACTCGCTAGCGCTCGCCAGGGCAGTGAAATGGGCTATAATAATCGTAGAATGATGTTCTATCTTTCTTAGTGTTCATGTTGTCACAGACAGATCAGTGGTGGTCTTTATTCTTGTCTGTGACACTTGGAAGTATTTTATATCATTGATAGAGTATAAAAGATGTAGAGTGAATTGCAAGGAGAGAGAACGAGAAGGAGCAGCGAGGTGGTAGTATGTGCGTGTGTATGTACGTGCGCTTTCCTTGCTTAGGCGGGGCCACCCGCTCGTGATTGGCCGGCGGGCCTGACGCGTCATATGACGGCTGCTCTTCATGACGTAGTCGTCTATGATTGGAGGCAGCTGTCCTAGTAGGGTGGTGCGGGCATCCTTCTCGCGTGTCTCTTCAGAGCTTGGTATGTTGTACTTGGTCTGAGACGTCCCTTGCAATCTGTCCCCAATCTAACCCTCTGTACTACTGTTTCTCTCTCTGAACTTCTTTTTCATACTTCTTGTCTTTATTCAATTACTTATCCCTTCTGGTTCTGCATACGACTTCCATAGTCGGCCAGTCGTATTACCAGCACCAGTTCTCATATATATGTTTTGCACTAGCTTCAGGGATTATTAGAGTCATAGTCACATGGTATCATAGTATTGGGGTGCTTCTAATTATGGAGTTGTTCTTTCCTACTATTTAATGCTAGACAGTGGAGGGTATCTTTGGTCGCTGTCTGAGTTATGTATGTGGCAAGTCAGAGCCTGTACGATTTCGACGGAGCTAGGTAGCCTGTAACCTTTGTGCATATTTTTCCTTTGCGAGTGTAGCAGCATACAAGCGAAGGGTTTTTGCCTACTCTTTCTTGTATGCTTGCTACCTCATTTTGTTGACCTTTGTGGAGCGCCAGGGTAAGACCAGATACTTGAGATCTAGACTTACCAAGAGAGCCTCCTAGTCACTTAACGTAACATAAGGGAAATCTGTTCAAGGGGAGACAGTAGGCTACGAGCATGCTTGCGCTCTGCCTAGGTTCCTTGTACCTTTTATGCCACTGCTAGACTTTATTAGTGAGAAAGACAGCATTGTGTATATTAACTTTAATTGCGTATGCTTTAGGAATTATTCACGCCTTATTTTAGCCTAGGTTGATGCATAGTGCACAACCCAGTTTGGCTGTTACGTTGGCTAAGGAAGTACTGTTTTGAGTGGCTATTATTAGTGCTGTCACAGAGTTGTTGCGCTCCCTTGTTTTATATATATGTATCCTACGTGTTGGTGTATTTAAGATACACGCTTTGGTGTCCTGCCCCTGCATTATTTCTGTTCTATATTCGACGAGCATCTTAGAGCATCAGACGTTTTCAGAATATTACAGAGCTGATTGCTGTAGGACTAGACTTCCAGTGTTTTCATAGAGCATTGAAGAGTTTAGTGTTGAGTTCAGACTCACACTAAAGTTAACGTAAGCATATACTCCTTTATTAAATCTTGTTAGAGTTTATTTAAGCATTGTTATTACTTGAGAGCATTTTATTAACGTAAAGTACTCCTGTTGTGAGTAGGCTTTGCCGTCACCGGAAAGCCTTTGTAGAAGTACACTTAACCCAGTTAATTGATACCCCGTTATCCAGTAGATTAACTCTGGAGGGTGTAAGTGTTTTGTTTACCAGCGTAATACTTCGAGGGTTTGGAATTAGCATACCGTTGTTGCAGATATAGCCTATCTTCTAGTCCACTATTAAGTGCCCTTGTTTATTTCGTAGTGCCGGTCGTAACAATATGCACAACTCTCATAAGCTGAGTCGGCGGCTAGTGAGGTCAAGGAAATGGACGGGACGGGGATGGTAGGCGGGCGGCGTCCAGTCAGCGTCAGACGGTACAAGGGGGCCGACCTGTTTGCGTCAGACGCTGCTATAAGGTAGGTCACCGTCGGACGGCGACCCGGTAATGACCTGCGGGGACTTGCGGCGACCTGCAGCGACCCTACACCGTCCCAGGGGCTCGGCAATATTTTTTGAGGCAGGAGTGGGTCCAGCAAAATGTAGTCAGTGACCATGGTCGCTGCCTGACAGCGACCATGAGCAAAGATGAATGTCGAAAGTTTCTTGAGTCGCCGCCCAGGTGGCGTCATTAGGGGAGGGCCTCCCGTGAGTCCGCGAGCCAGAGTAGGCGTCCAGTGTGACAGGGTGGCCATCAATCTCCGCAGTAGTACCTATAGGCGCCGCCCTACCTCCTATAGGCGCCGCTCGTCGGGAGCATTGTCGCCGATCAGTTTCGCGCTATGGCACATGTCGCAGCCCCGGCGGCGACATTTATCTTCCTTAGGTTGCCGCTCGACCCAGTCCAGTCGCCATCTGGCGGCGTGCCCGCCATGGGCATCCCGTCCCGCGATCACCCACGTTACTCACCAGTGATCTCCCCCTTCTATCGCCACTCCTTAAGTCGTGGAGCGTCGGCACTTAATTCGGCATAGTGTGACGGGTGCTTAAGAGGAAGTGAGTTGATGAGGCGGAATGCTTTTGATTCTACTCGTACGAAAAGTGCGGTATTGGTGGAGGCTCCCCACACATGCAAACAACTCAATATAGCACCGTACTGTGCCCCGATACAGAGCTAGAAGCTGTGCGGGGGTGAAGAAACCACGGAGACGCTTGAGCACACCTAACTTCTGGGCAGCTGTTATAGCAAGAGTGGTAATATGATCTTTCCAAGAAAGGTCGGATGTAAAAGATACACTTAGAATATTGAAGAGAAGATGAAGGGTTGAGTTGTGTATTGTTGAGGAATAGTTGATAGTCTTGTGGAAGATTGTAATGGAGAGATAGAGGAAGAAATTGGGCCTTCAAGGCATTGAATGTTACAAGATTCTCTCTGCCCCAATCAGAAATAATTGAGTGATCAGAAGATAGGCATTCTATGCCCTTGTCACGTTTGTTTTGGAGTGCTTGAATGTTGGGTTAATGTGAAAATCTAGTTGAATAGTGCAAGGTAGTGTCATCAGCATATGAATGGATAGAACTGGAGGTACAGTTGAGAAGATCATTAATGATATATACGAAAGATAATTGGAAACAGAACAGAACCCTGAGGAACACCGGAGTTGATAGGTTGAGGAAGTGAGCGATGGCCGTCCCAAACTGCAGCTATGGAGTGGCCTGAAAGGAAATTAAAGACAAAGAGACAGATTTATGGATAGAAACCGAAGGAGGGTAGTTTGGAAATTAGAGATTTGTGCCAGACTCTATCGAAGACTTTCTATATTTCTAGCGTAATAGTAAAAGTTTCACCGAAGTCCCGAAAGGAGGCTGACCAAGTGTTAGTAATATAATCAAGAAGATCACCGGGAGAGCGGCCCTTAAGAAGACCGTACTGGGGATCTAAACGTAGATTATGGGAAGGTAAATGCTTAAGAAATTTTTAGTTAAGAATAGTTTCAAAAACTTTAGAGATGCAAGAAATGAGAGCAATTGAACGATAGTTGGAGGGCTAGGAGCGGTCATCCTTTTTTGGGACAGGTTGAATAATGTGACGTCTACCAGCGTTGGCAGAATCGCCTCTCGTTAGCCACTAGCGCTCGCCAGGGACATCGAAATGGGCTACAGTTATCCGAGATTGTTGTTCTTTCTTTCCTAGTAATCACATTGTCACAGACAGTCCAGTGGTGGTCTTTGTTTTCGTCTGTGACAACGGGTTATATTTTATATCAACAGTAGTGATAATAGTACCAGCGTGGGAGTGAGAAAGACTTTCAGAGCGGGGAGGTAGTGTCTGGCTTGTGTCCTGTGGCGCCTGCTGTCTTGTGACGTCTCGGCCCATGATTGGCCGACCATCGCGCCTTTGCGGGCTCCTGTGCAACTAACCTCCTCCATGAGGGTCCCCAGGAGCTGTCCTCGTCAGGACAGGCTTGGCGCGCGTGCTTCTAACATCCCCTTGCATACTCTCTCCCGATCACCCCCTTTACCTCTGTTTCTCTCACTCGATTCTCTCTTTCCATACTCTAACCTTTATTAACTGCACAACACTCCCCTTGGGTTCTGCATACGGTTTCCATAGCCGGCCCATTGTATTGCATGCGCCGTCCTCAGAGATAGTTACATGTACTTAGAATAGGTTTGAGGGTTCTTAGTTAGTATAGGTTAAGAACTTTGTGTGTCTCCATTATTGATTTAGTGTTTCTGCTCTTTTATTTAATGCTAGACTGGGATAAGGTAACTATAGTCGTTGTCTCCGATGTGTGTACGGTTTGCTCATACCTACATGACTTCGACCGGTCCTGTGGTAGCCTGGGTTGTCTTTTCGGTTGCGTCCTTTGCGAGTGCAGCATTGTGTTGACTGAGGGTATTGGCCTGTTCCAGTTCCACACTTTGCTGCCTCTTTGCTTGTCTTTAGAGGGTTGCCAGGATAGAACCAGATACTTGTGATCTGGATCTATCAAGAGAGCACCCTAGTCAATTAACGTAACATAAAGGATGCAGTCTTAAGGACATCGCTAGGCTACGAGCCTGTCTTGCTCAACCCCAGTTCCTTACCTAGAGTATCCCAGCTAGACATTATTAATTGAGTAGACACTTGTTAGTATTCAATATAAGCTCTTTGATATGTACGCATTATTATTCACAGCATTTATTAGTCTAGGTTGTTGTTGAGCCGCACAACCATAGCAGACTGTTTCGTTTATGAGGAAGTACTTCTTTTAGTGTCGAGCATTGCTACCGTTGCGCATTTATACTATTCTCGTGTCAGTTAACATTATATGTCCTATCTTTTAGTGTATTTGATTTACACGTGTGGTGTCCTGCCTCCTGCCTTTATATAGTTTAAGATACGAGCATCTTATGAGCATCAGACTTTCTTCAGAAGTTTCCAGGTCTATGCTGTAGGACTATACTTCACTTTCTTTCAGATGGGAGTGAAGAGTTTATTGTTGTTTAGAGTAACTGTATTGAAGCATCTTTTTATTGTATTAAATCTTGCAGTGATTTAATTGATCTTTCCATAGATTCCTTTTTATGCATTTTAACGTAACTTGCATCTTGTTTGTTATCAGGCTATACCAGTGTGGGTTAGCCTGAAGTAGAGTACATTTATGCCCAGTTAAGGATACCCCATTATCGCAGATTAACTCTGGAGGGTATAGGTGTTTTTGTTCGCCGGCATATAAGTAAGTTCGAGGGTTTGGATCTAGCGTACCGTTGTTGCATAGTGCCCTATTACTAGTCCAATCATTAAGTGCCCTTGTTTTATTCGTAGTCCCGGTCGTAACAATAAGAGCAAGCTTCCAGCACAAAGGAAAGACAGAGGAAAGACAGAGACAAAAGAGTTTGCCTAGGCAGGGAGGCGGCATGGAAGAACAGTTTTATGAGTACAACAGGAGGAACATCGTCCGGTCTGTACGCCTTCTTAGCATTAAGCCCAGAGAGGGCAAAAAGTACATCCTTAGAAGAGATTATGATCTTAGGCATAAGTAAGTGAGAGGTGAAGAGTGAGGAGTAGCACCGGAATCATCAGAGGTGGAGTTTTTAGCAAAAGTTTGAACGAAGAGTTCAGCTTTGTCAGAGGAAGAGGTGATAGTGGTACCGTCAGAGTGGAAAAGAGGAGGGAAAGCAGGAGTGAAATTGTTGGAAAAGTTTTTGGCTAGATGCCAAAAAGCTTGTGAATAAGAGTTAGAGTTGGAAAGATCAGAGCATTTGTTATTGATGAAAGAGTGTTTAGTGAGTCAAAGGACAGATTTGTCTTGATTCCGGAGTGTACGCAGAAGGATTAGTGGTTAGAATAAAGTCAAGAATGTTAGGCAGTCCAGGATCGGGTAGGGTGCTGAACTAACTGCTCTACATCATTGAGGATAAAACAATTGTGCTTGTTCACCAGGTTGGTCAGTGAAATGAAAGGAGAGCCATTGGTGGTGGTGAACATTGAAATCTCCTAAGATGGAAATTTCAGATAAGAGAGAGATGGATAGAATGTGTTCCACTTTAAAAGTAAAATAGCCAAAGAATTTTGGATAGTCAGTAGAATTAGGGGAGAGATGAACAGCACAGATATATTTAGTGAGAGAGTAACAAGATAGCTTAAGCCAGAGAGCTGAGAATTCAGAAGAGTCAAAGTTGGGAACACGAGAGCAAGAAAGATTGTTACACACAACGTCTCTCTTTGGCTTTGAATTGAGGATGGATGTAGTAGGAGGATACAGAGAAGGGTTTGCTGTCTGTTGCCTTAGACAACTGTGTTTATGTGAGGAAAAGTAAGTCAGGTTTGGTAGAAGAGATAATTATAGTGTTCCACAGAGACAAAGTTAGATGAAAGGCCGCGGATGTTGCAGAAATCGATAGATAAAGTACTAGATAATGGTCCAGGGCATTTTAGGGAGTCATCACCAGTGGTCCGACCATTGGGGGCATTTTCGGTCCCTCCTCCTGGAGACTCTGAGGCTAGACATGATTTTATGTTAATGTTTACTTGGAAAGTTTTGCAAAGTTAATGTGGTATGTAATGTGTTTGTGGTATGTTACGCTGGCCACCTTGCCAGAATGTGCTCGGAACTCGCTAGCGCTCGCCAGGGCAGTTATATGGGCTACAATAATCGTAGAACGATGTTCTTTCTTTCATAGAGTACATGTTGTCACAGACAGATCAGTGGTGATCTTTATTCTTGTCTGTGACACTTAGAAGTATTTTATATCATTGCTAGAATATAAGATGCATGGTGTGAAGTTAAGGAGAGAGAGAATGGAGTAGGCAGCGTGGTGGTAGTTTGTGCGTGTGTATGTACGTTTGCCTCCCGCGCTCGCAGGAGTTTCCCACGCCCGTGATTGGCCGGCGGCCCTGTCGACGTCGTAGAACGCTTGCTCTTCATGACGTAGTCGTCTGTGATTGGCGGCCGCGGTCCTGGGACAGTGGTGCGGGCTCCTGTCCTTGTGTCTCCTTTAGAGCTAGGCTTGGTGTGCTAGGTCCTACATGTCCCTTGCAATTCTGTCCCCCATATAACCCTCTATACTATTATCTCTCTCTCTGAACTTCTTCGGTTTCATACTTCTCTCTTTATTCAATTACTTATCCTTTCTGGTTCTGCATACGGCTTCCATAGTCGGCCAGTCGTATTACCAGCACCAGCTCTCCATATATGTATGCACTAGTTTTAGGGATTATTAGAATCATAGTCAAATGGTACCATAGTGTTGGGGTGCTTCTAATTAGTGGGCTGTTCTCTCTTATTATTTAATGCTAGACAGTGGAAGGTATCTTTGGTCATTGTCTGAGTTATGTATGTGGCAAGTCAGAGCCTGTACAACATCGACGAAGCTAGCTAGCCTGTAACCCTTGTGCATATTTTCCTTTGCGAGTGTAGCAGTATACAAGTGAAGGGCTTTTGCCTACTCTCACCTGTATGATTGCTACCTCATTTTGTTGACCTTTGTGGAGCGCCAGGGCTAGACCAGATACTAGAGATCTCGACTTACCAAGAGA
The DNA here is from genome assembly GCA_032716605.1 of Paralithodes platypus. Classification (NCBI taxonomy): domain Eukaryota; kingdom Metazoa; phylum Arthropoda; class Malacostraca; order Decapoda; family Lithodidae; genus Paralithodes; species Paralithodes platypus. The sequence continues at coordinate 42,901,698 of CM064498.1, read as the reverse complement.
GCCTCCAAGTCACTTAACGTAACATAAGATAAATCTGTTCAAGGGGAGGCAGTAGGCTACGAGCATGCTTGCGCTCGGCCAAGCTTCTTAGTACCTTTTTATGCCACTGCTAGACTTTATTAGTGAGAAAGACAGCATCGTGCTTATTAACTTTAATTGTGTATGCTTTAGGAATTATTTACGTCTTATTTTAGCCTAGGTTGATGCATAGTGCACAACCCAGTTTGGCTGTTAAGTTGGCTAAGGAAGTACTGTTTTGAGTGGCGATTATTAGTGCTTTCACAGAGTTGTTGCACTCCCTTGTTATATATATGTATCCTACTTTTTGGTGTATTTAAGATACACGCTTTGGTTTCCTGCCCCTGCATTATTTCTGTTCTATATTAACGAGCATCTTAGAGCATCAGACGTTTTCAGAAGATTCTTTATCTGATTGCTGTAGGACTAGACTTCCAGTGTTTTCATAGAGCATTGTAGAGTTAAGTGTTGAGTACAGACTCACACTAAAGTTAACGTAAGCATATACTCCTTTATTAAATCTTGTTATAGTTTATTCAAGCATCGTTATTACTTAAGAGCATTTTATTAACGTAAAGTACTCCTATTGTGAGTAGGCTTTGCCGTCATCGGCAAGCCTTTGTAGAAGTGCACGAAAACCCAGTTAATTGATATCCCGTTATCCAGTAGATTAACTCTGGAGGGTTTAAGTGTTTTGTTCACCGGCGTAATAGTTCGAGGGTTTGGAATTAGCGTACCGTTGTTGCAGATATAGCCTATCATCTAGTCCATTCTTAAGTGCCCTTGTTTATTTCGTAGTGCCGGTCGTAACAGGTATAATGTATTGATAGAAAGAGAAGGTGTTTTGGAGGGCAAATTGGGGTTGCCCTTAATATTAGTGAGGCACGGAAGGATCAGCAAGGGAAGCCAAGCGTTGAAACAGGAGCTTCAGCTGTCCTTTTCAACCACCTGTAGCATTCTCCTGGAGTACTGCCCTGTTCGGCTGGTGCCTACAGCCTCATCCTTGTATCAGGCCTCTTCTTATCCTGCATCTCGTTCAGCTGAGTAGAATTAATTTGTTTAGTAGCTCTGAGTCTCTAGTTTATTTCAAAGTCTAGGAATCATTTTAGTTACTCTTCGCTGTACTTTCTTCGTTTTTGTTGCAATATTATTTGTATAGTGTGGGGGCCAGAACGGAACACAATATTCTATAATCAGGACGAACCACCGAATTGTTGTATAAGTTGAGAATAGTGTTTTCGGAATTTTACTCAATGAAACCAATCAATGTGTTTGCTTTTATAATTACTTTGGAACATTGTTGATTGGTTTTAAATCGTGTGATTTAATTATTACAAGGTCAATTTTTGTTGTTGACACTTTTAAGTTGAATATTTGTAATTGAGTAATTTACCCTTTCATGTTTTATATCTACTGTATATGAAGCACCTTGCATACATCTATATTAAAATTCATTTGCCAGATCTGGTAATTTATCAATATCACTTTTAATCCAGCATGTGTCTGATGGAGAATTTACTTTCATTGCAATGCTTGTATCGTCGGCAAATTTTGAGATCTTGCATGAGAGCACATTATCGATGGGATAAATATGAATCAGAAACAGAACAGCTCCGAGAACCGACCCCTGTGGTACACACATTGTGCCATTTATCCAATTAGAGTTACTACCAATTATTTCATTTTTTTTTCTATGTAAGTGAGGAAGACAAAATACAGAACTGCCTGTGACAAGTGACTCTCCCAGAGTCGAAAGAGTGACAGGGGCAAAATCAAGGGATGTTCGAACCAAAATGCCTGGACACACGGAGTTTGAAGCAATTTAAGTCATAGGATGAAGGAAGATTGATTCTGGGAGAGAGTTCCAGAGTTCAGCTGTTGAAAAGAAGAAAGATTGAGAATAACATTTCACTCTTGGGTTGGAGAGTTGCACAGAGTATGGGTGGGATTGTGTTGCAAGATGGGTGCTACATGCAGATATTATTGATAAAACTAAAAGCACATGGAATACAAGGCGGTGTGTTGAAATATATAAAAAATTGGCTCAGTGACAGAAAGCAAAGAGTAATCATAAATGGTAAAGCATCCAAATGGATCAATGTAAGTAGTGGGGTACCCCAGGGATCGGTACTGGGGCCAGTTCTCTTCCTAATTTACATTAACGACATAGATGAGGGTTTCACCTGTACAATCTCAAAGTTTGCTGACGATACAAAAATTGCAAATAGCGTAATCTCAAATGAACATGTTGAAGATATGCAACATAATTTAGATAAGTTGTCACATTAGGCTCAATTTTGTCAAATGTGTTTTGGAAAAATGTAAAGTATTCCATATCGGAAACCGAAATGAGAAAGCAAATTATTCAATGAATGGCACCCAGCTTAGCCCCTACTTTACCAGAGAGTATTACTATAAATGTAACCTCCAGTACCACCCACGCCTTGTGGCCAAAATGGCTTCAGAGTCGAGAGAGAGCAACCTCTCACCCCAAAACTTGAACGAGTACTGAGCCAGCTCGCCTGTGGGACCTTATAATTATACACCCTGAGAAGTGTTGGCAAGGACTCAAAGCAGTGTTTACAAATCATGGTGCCAGGTACCGCTCGGTACAAGGACCGCATATTACGGACAAACGTCGCTGGTACTGGCGAGTTACTTGTTTTACTGTCGGCCAACGTACGTTGCTGGTATAGTAAGGGTTAGGAGTGTAGACAGAGAAACTGATTTGGGAGTAACAATATCGAGTAACCTAAAACCCAGTCAACAATGTTCAGAAATTGTTAAGAAGGCAAACAAAATAATTAGCTTTATAGGCAGGTCATTTGAGCATAAATCCAAAGATGTAATCCTAACTCTTTGGGAGTAACAATATCGAGTAACCTAAAACCGAGTCAACAATGTTCAGAAGTTGTTAAGAAGGCCAACACACTAATTGGCTTTATAAGCAGGTCATTTGAGCATAAATCCATAGATATAATCCTAACTCTTTACAATTCCTTAGTCTGCCCTCTCCTGGAACATTGCGTTCAATCCTGGTGCCCCTACAACCAAAAAGATATAGACAAGCTGGAACGAGTTCAACGTAGAGTTACCAAAATTATACCGTGCCTAAAGAGCAAACCATATGAGGAGCATCTTTGAGAATTAAATCAATTTCCTTTAACCCAGCGCAGATTAAGATGTGACTTAATTCAAGTGTTCAAAATCATCAAAGGCATCGACAATATGAACTGTAAAAAAGATTTCACTATCGACCAATCAAATTACACGAGAGGGAACGGTTGCAAAATTATTAGTAAATCTTTTAACTCAGACGAGTTTAAGAATTTCTTCTTCAATCGAGTTGGCAATTTGTGGAATGGGTTTCCCCGAGATGTCATATACTGGAGCACCGTTGATTCTTTTAAACTTCGCCTAGACAACAACTTGCCTTAATTCCATGACTGACAGCATTTTTTTTTTTTTTTTTACTCTATTATATTACTAACAACTGTCCCTTACTAACATCTCCTAATCCTACCACGGCCATTTGTCCCAAGGCAGTCTTCCCTTTCCATTTTTCCCTTTCCCACTCTAAACTACTGTTTGGACACTTGACCATCAGTGTTTTGGAGGGCAAGCAGCCTTGAAGGGTCGCTGGACCTGTTGTTGCTTGATTTCCTGTGTAGTCCTTTTTACTCTACGAAGAGGGGGTGATATACACTGAGAGAGCTCTGAGGAACACATACTGTACAGTAGCCCAACTAAGTTTTTTCGGCAAAATATTAGGTATGTGGCACCTGTCTAGTTTGCACTCCCGTCCCCAGCCCGTGTGGTCCTGTCTAGCAGAGACCCATGGTGTCTAGGCAGCCCCCACCGCCTACACTACCACAGCCAGGGCACACAGTACTCGCACACGTTGGGCGCTACATATGACAATATTGCTATCATTATTTGTTTGTATCATATTAGAAGTCTCTCTCTCTCTCTTTCTCTATCTCCTCTCTCTCTCTCTCTCTCTCTCTCAATATAATAGATTTACGCGCGACAAACTTTGTAGATTAGCACACACACACACACGCACACAACAGAATGGTAAGCGTCACTACTTTATAGATCCACATTGTATACATAACTTAAAATGAACACACTAAGTTGCATAGATTGTTATTTTATAATCTATTATACACATGTTAGTTATTGTTTTAATAAAAGCCCTGGCCTCCTTAACACTATGCTTGGTGTTGGTGTCAGCGACATTGGCTGTAATTTTTATCCTTAGCCTTTCTATAACCCAGAAAGTGCTCAAGAAACGGGTAGTAAATTTCTACATCTATTTCCTGATCTACTCATATACTTGTTTTGTTCTTTATAATATGTTATGCGGTCAGGATTAGCTCCAAGTTCGCTGACACCGGGTATAGATTTCATGAGTTATCCTACACGTTTATATGCATCAACTGTATTAGATGTTACTCAATAAAATGTAATTTTATACAGCTAAATTACTAAGAGACTTAATTTGTCCGAACGTTTATAGCATCTGAGGTGAAGCCAGTCATCTTGGGGGCTAATAAGTGATTGAGGTTTCCGAATGTTTGTATGCGAACTGTTGTATGGATTCTTCCCCTGCCGCCTCTTGTTTTGCCTCCTTTCATGTGTTTCTTGTTGATACTCCCTACCCCTTATGGGAATAAGGGCTGGCTACTGACTAAATTAAAAACGTCAAATTAAGAGTAGAATGCTGCTGTCACATTTGTTAAATGCTTAATCATCAATCTTGTAATGGAATTTAACCGTGTTGGCTGCGAGTATCTCGCTATCTATTAACCTTTCTTTTCCCAAGCATACGAATCGATAAACAGACAAAAAATACCTTCAAAGATATTGACATGTCAGTAATGTTTTCGATAAATATCCACATGAAAGATTGTTGATTAAAGAAGCAGCTCATGGAATAGGGCGAACTATATTACGTGAATTAGACCATGGCTAATTAGTTGGAAACCACTAATTAACATTAACAGTAGCCTATACAATCAGATTGGGGTGTAGTGAAGGTTGGGATCTTACACGATGGTCAGTTTTAGTTCCTCAATTGTTCATTGTTTACATTAACGACCTTGATTTAGGCCTAACTAAAAAGATTGCTAATTTTTCAAATGACACTAAATATAGGTTGAATTATTTTTTTTTTTTTTTTTTTTTTTTAAGAGACAATGAACGGAGGAAGGAAAAACACAGATAAAACAAAAAGGTCCATGTGCCTAAAGGCATCCTCCATTCATAAAATGTTTGTAACAACTGGATTTAAACATTTGTAGATTGTAAGTTTGTGGAAAGCAATTCGAGGGAAGTGAATTCCAAAGAGTAGTAGCTCTGGGGATAAATGAATTCTGATAAGCAGAAGTTCTGCATTGTGGAGGAGAAAGTGTAAATTCATGGCGCTCTCAGCTGCCCTAGTTCTACGGGGAAAGATGTGGAGAGGCGGCACAATTGAAGCAAGTTCCTCGGAACAATTGCTGTGAAAATATCTGTAGAATAATGCAAGGGATGCAACGTTTCTTCGTATGGCTAATGTAGGAAGATCCTGTGTGATTGCAGGGTTATTGATTAATCAAATAGCTTTATTTTGAATTTTGTCCAACTGCCTCAATGCAACCACTCCACTTCCACCCCACAGAGGTGAACAGTAATCCATCTGAGAGCGCACATGACTTTATTTATTATGGCCAACTGCTCGTCAGTGAAGAATTCTCGAACTCTGTACAGGAGTCCCAGTTTTTTAGAGGCATTCTTAGCAATGCTTCTAACATAATGTGTCCAGCTCAAGTTAGTAGTTAATGTTACACCGAGAATGTCAATACTAGGGGAAGTGGAATATTTACATCATTAAAAATATATGGGAGTCAGTGAGATTCTGTCGGTTAGAAAATTGAATGTACTTGGTTTTCTGTGCATTAAAGGAAACTAGATTCTCTTGTCCCCATCATTAATTCTAGAAAGGTCCTGGTTCAGAAATTGCAGTGTTTATTTTTGAATTTATAAGATCGGGTTGGTGAAAGAATTGGTAAATGGAAGGAACTGTGGAGTGTTGAGTCATCTGCGTAGGAATGTATTGGATTATGAGTGGTAGATATAAGATCATTGATATGATGAGGAACAGAGTTGGGGCCAAAACTGATCCCTGGGGAACACCAGCATTTATTGAGTGAAATTGAGAAAAGCCATCTACCATTACACGTATTTTTCTGTTATGAGATAAGAAGAATTAGTGGAACTAATGATGCAAGGCCGTAGTGTGACATCTTCGACAATAAGGATTGATGCCAGACTCTATCAAATGCCTTTGATATATCCAGTGCTATTGTATGTGTTTCACCATGTTGGTCTGTAGCTTGGTTGATTTGATGCGTAAGAAGGCAAAGAATGTCTGCAGTTGATCGACATCGTCTAAACCATATTGCCTATCACTGATTAATTTATTATTCTCCAGATGCTTAATTATGTGATTATTTAATATAATTTCAAAAACTTTGCCAAGAGTGGAAGTTATAGCTATTGGTCTGTAGTTTGATGGATCTGAAGAGGCACCTTTTTTAGGAACTGGATGGATGTTTGCTTCTTTCCAGGGTACTGGGAAGCATGAGGTATGAGTACACAGACGGAAAAATTTGATCCTGATAACGATTCATGCTCTCCAAAAGTAATTTGATACACTATCCGAATGGTGCAATACCTTGTCAGTTGATATTTAATGTAGATAAATACATGCAGTTTAGTGAACATTGGGAAATCGACAGAAATTTCAGGATATAAATTTAACAATATTTGTTTCGTCAATAATTACGCACCATATATCTCCCGTATGAGGAGAATCAATAGCTCAATGCATTCTTGTGGTGTCCGATTCCATTACCCATCTCCTTACTCAAGGCCAGGGTAGCCAGTAACCACCAGCTATATCTCAGAAGAAAAAAAATATATAATTTGTTCACTAATCTGAGTGGTGACAGGGGCAAGACGCAATATCAGTGGTATCTAGATGGCTAAATAACATGGAATTAAGTAACTCAATTATTACAAAATGTTTGGAAGTCATCGTCAGTCGCGATATGAAACCAAAAAAGCAATGCAGCATTGTTTGAAATCAGAGTTATTAATAGATATTTACAGTAGAAGCGTGAATAACAACAAATGTAATTTTAAAATTTCACCCGTCTTTTGTAAGGCTTCACATGGATTATGTTTTTAATTTTGCTGTCCAGTGTTCATAGATTGGTTGGAAGTTACGGTACAAAGAAGAATGTCAAAACAATCCAGAATAATAGAACAGAACATCAATAATATTCTAGCGCATGACGACTAAGGCCAAATGACACGGAATTATAGCCAGAATGGGTTTGAACATTTAACAGAAGTAAACGATTATTGAGGTAGTGAATTTCATGAAATACATGATATGGTCAGTACAAAAGAAAGGGGACTTGGGAAAACATTAGGCTTGCATATATTAGAAGTGTAGAGTAAGAGAGGATATGATACAGATGTTTAAGTTGTAAGTGGGATCCACAAAGACGATGTGGAAAACGGACTGCTGCTCCGTGATAAGCATGCAACAGTTTGGTAGATATGTAAAATAGGCTACCGATTGCTACAGTAGGATCAATAACGACAGAAAGCACATAATTAGATAGGCACATGGCTGTGATGTGCTGATTGTCAATGGGATCCGCCGTGAATGGGCCAGTCCATGGTATAAAGACTAATATTAGTCTTTATACCATGTGTCAGTCAGCCCATTGAGTCTGCCCTCTGAACAAATCCTTCTTTTATGATTTTTGTTTATGTTAATGTTTATGTAGGCCTAGTGGAATCAGGACGCGTATTTGACAGTTTATTCAGACTAGCATTATACTATTATATTCAGAGTAGAAAAGGAGACTATTTTATTCAAAGTAGAAAGGGAATATGAAAGTCAGAGGGTAAATATGACATAGTATGTGTCCCTATAATTCCTACAGAACCTCCTTAAGTTGTATAAACCCTCTAATGAAAAGCCCGATTAAACTGACAACATTAGTCAATCCTAATGCGATTAATGATTATATATTTATTGATTCTCATGATAAACTGGTCTCTATTCACCAATGATAGTTTAGGTAAGGTATTATTTATTATAATCGCAAACAAGTTATATGCATTCACTAAGGGGGGAGGGAAGTAATAGGGGAAGATCTATCCTATATTGCACAGATAGTGGCAGGCGAAGTGGCTAGGATGAGTTACTAAACCGAACGTGGTTGGTTTTTAGGTAAACAACCGATGGTATAGACAGGAGTGGTTAATGTGCATATTATATCAAGTCATGCTAGCTTAATAGTATTTGGACAATATAAGTAAGGAGTTAATTAGTAAGTTAGGGGTATTAGTGGATGAGTAAAGAAATTCAGATGTTTTAAAATGCTCGGTTAATATGAACTCAGCGAATGAGTAATATGATGGAAAGTATTACTCTGTATGATGACTATTCTATATATTTTATGCACAATATCAACTAGGACTAACTCGCATGCCGTGTGTTCCTAGGCCTCCAACAGCGCAGTCTTCGACCCATGCGTGGTTGAGCTGAAAGTTTTCTTGTCTGAGAAAATAACTCTTGGTTGGGAGAGAGGTATGCTGACCAGGATTCGAACCCACTCACTCCAGGTATGTTTGGGAGAGTTAAGCACCGTAACCACTCGGCCATGAGCGGATATAAAGGAAGCAACCTTTATTCTTATTTGAAGAACCCCCGCCAACTCGGCTAAGTGATACAATTTTAATCGTCCTGGTACTATTATGGACCCTCTCTGACAGTATCAAAACAACTCGTGCCCAATAGGCAATGCCCTGGTCAACAAATAGTCGAGCGAAATCAAGCCTGGTTTGTTTGTGCCTCTTGGTTAGCTTTGGTTGACAGCTGGTGATCTATGTTTATATTATATCCCATCTCCTGTAATCTCTTGCGTATAGTTTCTGTAGAAGTTTGAAATTGCAAATGTTGCTTAGCTACCTCGGCGTTGGAGAATGGATGGTTATCCATATAGCCTCCTGTTTAATTTAATGGTCCTGTTATGACGTGGTTTTCCGCTTAGCTCCACTTCAATGTCGGTCTGTCATTTGTCCTTCTTCCCACCTTTTTTACCACCGGTAAACGTTCCGACACCCCACTCTCGCTCATCCCAACCATACTACCGCATTCAGCAACCTTGCTGAATGGATGACTAGGTGTGATGTGGGCAAGAGAGTATTGAGGATTTTCTGATCACCTCAGTTTCCAATAATTACAGCTTCACGTTTTTTTATTTATGTTTATTTTTTTATTTTTTTACCGAAAAAAAGTTTGACCTGGGAATATATTGCGTGAAGTATTAATGCATGGTTGGAGTGGCTGTAGATATGCATGTAATCTGTAAGCAGCCAATTGCCGATATCTGAATTTTGAGTGTTTGGTTGACCTGTACGGTACCCGTCCAGGTAGTAATAGACCACCAACACTAAAAATGACGTCGTAAGTGGCCTCTTATTCCAGAGGCCTATTTATACTGCTAGGTCTAGAGAGGCGCATTGTGTAAGACAAATTGCCAAAATGTTTCTTTCCTGCCTGTGAATGGAACCCGTGTCCTTTTGCCTATGAACCAAGTGCGCTAACCAATATGCTACGGACCACTGTATGTGTGTGTGTGTGTGTGTGTCTGTGTGTGATTCTGTAAATTATAACTTAAATTATATACCCGATAAACTAAATAATGTTTAGTTATACTCCCATATATTTCCATAGTAAACAGAATTTCATCGAAGTTAGATTCTAAAATCATGATACGGTAACGATAATGTTCTATATTCTAATAGTATCTCATAGAAACAGTAAGAACTTTAGCTGTATATTAATACACGTTCTTATCATTAATAATATTACCTGATGCAGATGTTGCAAATAGAACTACTCGTATAACCCAGCACTGCAAGATGATGCAGATTATAACATACCTGTATTATCTAAAGAGTGTTAATTAGATAAAAGAACACAATTATTTACACCTCATTGTTTTATCAGGGAAATCAGCGTAGAATGTGAGTTTATAACACTGAACTTTGCCTTCCGTTTCTGTGTGTGTGTGTGTGTGTTAATCTACAAATAGTGTAGCGTGAAAATCGATTGATATTAACCTCAGAGAGAGAGAGAGAGAGACTTCTAATATGATACAAACAAATAATGATAGCAATATTGTCATATGTAGCGCCCAACGTGTGCGAGTACTGTGTGCCCTGGCTGTGGTAGTGTAGGCGGTGGGGGCTGCCTAGACACCACGGGTCTCTGCTAGACAGGACCACACGGGCTGGGGACGGGAGTGCAAACTAGACAGGTACCACGTACCTAATTTTGTCGAAAAACTTAGTTGGGCTACTGTACATGTTGCATTCGCTCTGTCAAGCCGGAGTACATGACCCTCTATACCGTGGGCTTTAATTTGTCAATGAGACGTTTATGAAGGATTTTATCGAAACCTTTTTGCAAATCAAGATAAACTATGTCAACTGCAGTATGTTCATCGATTATGTTAAAGATGTGTGAAGAAGATCAAGTAGATTTGTCAGACGAGTGATTGTTTCAGAATAATTGTAAGACAAAAAGAATAAGTGATTTATATGAAACTTAACAAATTTCAATAGACACAGATACTTAAAACATTAAAACTACGAATAACGTTATATACTACGTTTAATACCACGGTATATTAGTTGCAGTAATATATAATATATTAGTAAACTGTTCAACTATATTTTCTCATGTGTTTGAAAATCATGAATATTATAATTTCCGATTTTTATATTTGAGAAGAGTAAATATTCTACTGCCCAAAATAATAGATAGTATTTTAACTCTTAAATTATCTCCCCTACTTTGCAAACCATTTGTTTTCCTTTAATAAGTTTACTTTATGCAATACAAGTTGTTATTTCGATAATATGAAATATAAAATATCCAGATCAAAAATTTATTTTCGTACACAGAGTTAAAATGAACGATTTGTTGTATGTATGCCTGTGCATATTTTGTCACGTATTTAACTACCTCGATACAATTGCTTGTCAAGGTAATTTTGTTTAATTCCTCACATATAATTAGATTCCTATAACATAAGGAAGCACATCAGTAAAGCCAAATAGGCTAACTGTATGCATGAGGTCAGTGGTGAGAAAGTGAGACAATCTTAGGAAGAAACCAATGTGATTAAAAGGTAATACAAAATGAACATGATCGTAATATTTAACATCAAATAATATATATATATATATATATATATATATATATATATATATACTGTATATATATTGTATATGTGCAGTATTTTTTCTTTCTTTTGTCTATGTGAATGAGGGAGACAAAAGGCTAAACTGCCTGCAGCAAGTGCCTCCCTTAGATTTGAAAGACTGACAGGGCCAAAATCAAGGGACGTTCGAGCCAAAATACCTGGACACACGGAGTTTGAAGCAATTTAAGTCATAGGAAGAGGGAAAGACTGATTCTGGGAGAGAGTTCCAGAGCTCAGTAGTTGAATAGAAGACAGTCTGAGAATAGCGTTTCACTCTTGGGTTGGAGAGTTGCACAGAGTAGGGGTGGGATTGTGTTGCAAGGCGGGTACTACGTACAGTCGGTCACCTTTCCGACTGGGCCACCTAATGGTAATTTCGCTGGGGCTTTCGCTCTGATATTACTAAGATCGCTCACTCCCCCCCGCCCTGAATCTGTTGCATATTATGTCCCTTAGATGGCGTAGTTAGATTTACTGGGAAGGAGAGGGATGGGCTACACGGAGAAGGGGGTGGGTGGGCGGTTATTGTGTAGGGAAGGTTGGAAGTGTGTAGGGTGGGTGAGGGGGGGTTACGTGAATTGTTTCACCAGGTTTATAGTTACCGTTTTATCTCTTGATATTAATTAAGATGTAACTAGTTTTTGCTAGTGAAATCTGCCTATAATAGAAATATTTGTTTATGTGTAATTATTGTTTGCAAACCAATTTGTAAGGATTGCTAGATTCACTATCTATTTAGTAAGACAGCTCTTTCTCACTCATTCACTCACACTATCTATCTATCTATCTATCTATCTACATTATAGATTAGTCTTTTCCTTAGCTGATGTTCATTTGCTCTTCTTTGGGTTAATGTTGGTCTCTTAATTTTGGTTGAGGTCCCGGGCTGGCCCGTATTGTCGATTTGCGGCATTTGTTTTGGGGCTCCTCATACCTCTCTGTCTCATGCATTTGTTTTTCAAATACAGCATTATGTGTAGCTTTGTGTTGTTATTTAAAATAAAAAATAAAATTCTATGTATTGCATATCCATATCCATCTAGTCGTCATTAGTGAAATGCCCATACCAAAATCACAGCTTTCATAACTGGGCGCTTACACCAAAGAATCCTACACTGTTAGAGAAAAATTATGAGGTCATTCAGCAATAGAAGCAGTGAAATATATATTGATGTAATTATGATATTCTCCAGATGTGTATTTTGTGTATGAGAAAGGGGTTTGGAAAAGAAAAAAAATAATATATATATATGACTAAAATACAGTATACAAATATCAGACTTTAGCACTGGTAACCCACTTAAATAGAAACAAATAAATGATTTGCTCGGCAATAAGTGCTACAAACCTCAAAGTCGTTATAACTTATAAGAAAAATAGGTCCTAGTAAAATATCATTGGAAAACGCTATATACTTTCAAAGTAGCCCCAGAGAAGTTTTAGTGGTTTGCATTTCCCAATGTTGATATGTATGATAAAGGTGTTTGTTATTAGCATATACATTTGGATATCAATGCAAATATAATTAAACCGTTCAGAGAGAGAGGGAGAGGGAAAGGGAGAGACGAACTAAATGGACGAATACATCGAAGAGACTTATAAACAAAAGCTTGACGCTAATATCTGTGGATAGAGTATTTATTAATCAAAAGAATAAGTACTCGGTAATGTTTGTTCTATATATTCTTCTAAATATATGAACAAAATGGCCCGCAGAGCCACTTAACCTATGTAATGCAAATTCCCATTACAACCAACCCAATTCCTCCATATGACAATCAAAGGATTGATGTTCTTCACTTCCCTTTACCTAATAAATTGTTTCTCTGTGTATGAAAGAGACAAGAGGCAAAACTACTTATAAACATTTTAACCTCCTATTGTCTCCCTTCCCCCGGTCAGAACAGAATTATTAGTACAGAACCATATTCAAGGTGCACTGGAATGTAACTGCAGGACACGCAAAGCTTGAAAGAAAGTCATAGGGTGAGGGATAACACATTTAGGAGTGAATTCCATACTTTACTTGTTGAGCTGAAAAATTACGGGGAAATTTAAGTTAACTGTTGGCTTTGAATGGTGAGCAGAAAAGTGGTGGGAATGAGTTACGAAGCGGGTGGCCCTCTGTCTCTGCAGAGTGAGAGGTATACGCGGGAACAGCTGTGAAGAACACTGATTATAATAATGGCATAACAGTAACATACATGCAATTTTCACAATGTGGAGATATTGTAGACAATATGGTGGAGAAGAGTAGAGATTACATGCCTTTGACTGCACCCTTTCAGAGGCATTTTTCATATGCGAACAATACCTGATACGCTTACAACCAGGGTCCAGAGAATATATTCTCTTCTCTGGACCCTGCTTACAACAGTGTCCCTTTACGGAGAAAGAGGCTGTACAGGGATAAGGGGGTAACAGACGATTGAGCAAACCTAACCTCTGGGAAACTTTTTAATCAAGAATGCTAATATGATCTTTCAAAGACACACACACACACACACACACACACACACCCACACACACACTTGTGTTTCGATAAACACTAATGTTTTACTTCATGCACGCGCATATCAGTATATGTTATAGCTCTAGCCATCTCTCTCTCTCTCTCTCTCTCTCTCTCTCTCTCTGTGTGTGTGTGTGTGTAGGAGTATTGGTTTGGCAGGAGAGTCACAGGGACCTCACTTTCTACCAATTATTGTCTTTCGCGACTAACTCAGCGCGTTGCAAGTTGCCAGGGTAGCTCATGAAAAAGATATATCCACTGATATTTTAACAACCAATCATGTTATGACTTATACCTATTGACTTCTGGAAGAGAAAAACATGCGTAGGAACTATTTAAGATATACTGAAATATAGCAACCTGAAGAAACCATAATTATATCACAATTTGTTATAAAGAGGATGGCCGCAACCTCATCTACGTGGCAGCTGTATGTGTGTGTGTGTGTGTGTGTGTGTGTGTGTGTGTGTGTGTTGGGTTAAAATGCCGATATCACTATGTTAACGTTAAATATTACATGATTACGTCTATGCAAGGGTAATTATATATTATGTGCAGTAAAATGTATAAGTTAGATAAGAGACTGTCACCCTATATGATTATTAATAACTATATGAGTAATCATAACCCGAGTGCACTGTGAGTGATGGCAGATAATATCTGTAGGACGGTGACTCCGAGGACCATTAGTTTGTAAAACCCTGTTGGGTATTGTTAGCGTGTCCATTATGTGGGCTGCTGGATCACTACTCTGTTTCAGCGACGCTGAGGTGAGAACGGCTCACCTAGATATCCATAAGTCTAGCTGATTGGCTCATGCTACCGTGTTCAATGTCTTGTATTTTAGTAATTATTAATTCTTAAAGTTTTAAATAATCACCATCAATCAGCTGGAACTATTGACATCTACGTGGTCGCTGAAACAGTATAGTCATTAGTATATAACAGACAGCACCTGGTCATGCTAATGCTGCCACAGAAAGTGTAACAGGCAGTCAGACAGTTAGTAGCCAACCCTTCCATCCCGTTAAATAGATAGGGAGGATTAGCAAGGGACATTAGAAACGGAACAATGATGACCGGGAGAAAATTAATACAATAAAACACCTTCCACAGCAAGTATTTTAACATTCGGAACAACATTCACCAAGCCTCAATATTATTGACTTCACCTCAGATGATATGCACTTCCACAACAAAGTCTTCACATTTTCGGGGATGATGACCTTCCAGGTGTGTCAATTAAAAGGTTACAAATACCTTCATATGTTCTTCCTAACAAACTTCCTCCATTCATTCCTGTAACAACAATCGCATATAATATCCATGGTAATAGTTCATGCATCGACCATGAACCTCCCGACCATGGTTCTCCTTTATTGTTTTGGCTACAATCACACATTTTATTGAGGCTATTGCTTGATAATTTCATTCAGCAGTGGAGCCACGGGAGTGGCAAGCACGCTCACGTGTGAATCTGCTTGACCTTGGTTCGATCCAAGCAAAGGCGGACATATTTAGTGGGAGTGAAACTCAGGTGTCTGAAGCAACTGCCAGCATCATCTTCTCTGTATCCTCCTACTTTCTATATCCTAGTTTCAAAGCCAAAGGTGGATGTTGCGCATACGTGCACAACAAACTCACTTGCTCTCGTATTTCCGATTTTGGCTCCTCTGAATTCTCCACTTTATGGCTCAAACTTTCCTGTCATTCTCATACTAAATATTTATGTGATATCTGTTTTTCCTCTAACTCCACCGACTTCCCCAAATTGTTTGATTATCTAAACTCTAAAGTGGAACACATTCTAGCCATTTCTCCTTTCTCTGAATCACCATTTTAGGAGATTTCAACGTTCATCACCACCAATGGCTCTCCTCTAATTCTGCTGACCAACTTGGTGAACAAGCCTACGTCTTTTCTATCCTAAATGACCTAAAGCAGTTGGTTCAGCAATATTCGTGTTATATGCGTGTTTACTCGCATCAGCTGCTACTCGCGTTGGGTTCGGGCTCCATCAACGGCGATATGCGGCGAGTGTGACTCGCGTTGGCCTCGGCGCTCCGACTCGCCTATGTGTGAACCTACCTTAATGCGCACAGATTAGTTTGGGTTAGGTAGGTCACTTCAAGTCATATATTTGACTGCGATGATCAAAATAATAGATGTAGTTTAGTGCGATATTATTCTGACTAAGGGGAGGAATAAATTAAAGTTCAAAGGAGAGGGGAGGTAAATTATTTTTACAATTAATGATGTACTTAAATTAATAGGAGAGCATTTATCTCATGAGCATGCTATTAATTAACTCTTATATGCAAAGATAATCTCACGGTTCGAGGAATTCAGATTTAATTATTTACATCTCCTGAAGTATACTCAAAGGTTGAAGCTAACCTAACTGAATCAGGCAATAGTTTGATTACAGTAGATTAGCGAATGCATCAACAAATTAGCGTATACGAGTAGTGACAATAATACTACAAGTTAAATATGGCGTACACGACGAAGTTGCACTTAGATGGAAATACCTGATAAGGTATGAAGGAGGTCTGAACTGGTTAACAGATTCCTATATGGAATACAGAACAATTGGCGTTGTATTCGAGTTGGTGGAATAATTAGACAATAGATCTACACAGAACTAGAATTTCTAGACGAGCAGGATCGAAATTTTCTATTTCATAATTGGGATAAACTAATACGTTATTCACAAATTATACTATTAACGCACAACAAAATAAGGCGTAATAGGGCGGGGAACTGAGTTTAAATAGATATGAAATTGGGCGCAGGTTCTAAGTAAAAGTGAGGATTTAGAAGGGAATCAATTCACAGTATACACTTCAGCTTCAACTTGGTACATACATAAATAGAATGGACATACACAAGGAAAATCTGTGAGTATTCAGCTTGATTATGAATTTACACTATTATGTAACGTATGCATAGAATTTTTATACGAACTTAGTAGAGGTTAACACTAGATCTTGGGCACAGATCTACACGCGGTTTAACATGGTTTCTGAAGGATTAATGCATTTGCAACAAATAAAGGATCTTAGGCACAGATCTACACAGATTAGCAATGAATATTCACATATTATACCTTACCTTCACATCAATAATCACAACGTAAGATTCTCAGAGACACTTAGGGGGAGCTGGGGGGTTGAGGTTCTAGAGCAAGTTCTGGCCGACGTAGAGCGTAGGTTCGCCTGGGCCAGACTTCAGGGCTGCTTCGCACCGTCAGGAATCCCACGTCCAGACGTCAGAGGCACACAACAGGGCTCGTTGTAGTCTCGAGGGGGAGGGGAATGCAGTTGCCACTTTTAGTTAGATGCTCCGGACTTTTCAGACTTGAGAACCTTACCGAGGTGGAAGTGCTTACTTCCTCAACAATTTCGTTGAGTACATGTTCAACTATTTTCTGAGCTTCAAATTATAGTAATTCAATGTTAAAGGGATATAGTGAATCGTTGTGACATCAATAGTGAAGTAATACTTAGCTTAAAAATACATGGTAGTTATCATTTAAAGTATTTTATTTAATACTCCGGGCGGAGTTACTAAGTCTAGGAAGGATGTAATATCAGTTCTGGTGATTTTAATATAATTGAGGGTTATTTGTGAATCCGTGAATAACTCTGGTCTTCTCTATGTTCCTGGGCTGATCCAGAGTTCCTCGTAACACTCTTGCATTGTAGATCCTATTATCTCCACTTATGTCGGTAGCACTCAGGTCTTTGATGTGGAGTTTTCATAAACATTTGCTCGGTGTACTGCAAATCTGGCTGCTAGTGCAATGAAGGTTGGTGATTGGTGGGGAGTAAAGACCGGAAGTTAAGGCACTAAAAACACTAAAATAGGCAGGCAAAAAGGCATTTATAAATTACAAAAAAAGGCAAAAACAAAAGGCATTTATCGATTAAAAAGGCATTTATTTTATGTATTAAAATAAAATCAAGCATTAATAGCGTAAAAATTATCTAAGAAACATTGTCATTGATACACTTACTAAATTTGTTCATGATTGTACATCATTACAAGCATTTTCTTCAAATTGTCAGGCGCTAAATTGTGCCGTCTGTCGGAGAGAGGCCAACTTGGGCCAGGTTACTATCTGGCGACAGCAACAAGCACCAATATTTTACACTTTGAAAAACACCAACAAAGTAAAAAAAGCATTATAGTGATGAAATCCCCCCAAAAGACACAAAAAGGCTCTGAAAAACACAACATAGGCATAATAGGCACTAAATCGGCAACAAAGGCATTATAGTGTTGAAATCACCAAAACAGGCACAAAAAGGCACTTATGGCATTTATGGCAAAATCCGGTCTCTAGTGGGGAGGGTTTGAAACCTGGATGGTGATTGGCTGACACTCCCATTTCTTAGTAGGGGTGACTGACCTAGGTGACCCGGTTCTTGGTAGTCAGAAAACGGGAATGACCAGGTAAGACGGGGTACTCCTCTGTTTCTCGTTTCTTCTCATCATGAGAAACTGGTATAGAGTGGTGTCTTGGTTGTTTGTTTCTTCTTTTGTCCTTCCTACTCACCTGTAGGCTGGCAATCCTACAGGTGTTTCCCAACCCCGTCACTTCATATATATATATATATATATATATATATATATATATATATATATATATATATACCGGTGTATATATATATATATATATATATATATATATATATATATATATATATATATATATATACCGGTATATATATAGATAGATGGATAGATAGATAGATAGATAGATAGATTACGTCTCGGTTAACGGGAAAGATTGTAAACTGGTTCGGGATGTAAAGGTCATTCCGAGCGAAGAATGTATCCCCCAGCATAAGCTACTTGTGTGTGACAAGAGCTTATACAGAGATCCTAAGCGCAAGAAGGTATACATGCCCAAAAGGAGAGTGTGGCCGCTGAAGAACAAGGAAGTTATGGATATGTTTCATAGTGAACTGGAGGAAATTAATGGAAATAAGGAAGCTAGGCCTAGCGATAAAATAGTCAATGGAATTTCCTTAAGCATAGCCTTCTCGCTGTCACTGACAAGTCTGTGGGAAAACAAAGTGTCACCCCAGGAATAAGACCTCCTGGTGGTGGAACGATGAGGTAGAGCATGCTGTGAAAGAGAGGGAGATGCTTCAAAGCAAAGAAGGGAGGCAGCAAGGAGGAGGCAGCTAAACGAACTGCCAAAAGAGTTATTTACAATGCTAAAAAAGGCATTAAGGACCTGGTCCTCGAACAAGTGTGTACCACTGACAATCCCAATGGGATCTTCAACTAGCTAGGTGAGTTAACAATTTCAGTAGGGATATTATAGGTGAACAGTGTGTTAGCAACGATAATTGAAAGATTGTGTATGCAGAAAATGAAATCAGAGAAGCATGGAAGGCAGTCTATGCACGATTTCTAAATGTAGAGTTTGAATGGGATAAGGAACAGCTTAATATCGAAAAACCAATATCTGGACCCCCTCCTTTGATAGCGCCAGCTGAAGTGAGGGACGCAATCAATACAATGAAGGGAGGCAGCAAGGAGGAATACCAGGCAGCTAAACGAACTGACAAAAGAGTTATTTACAATGCTAAAAAAGGCATTAAGGACCTGGTCCTCGAACAAGTGTGTACCACTGACAATCCCAATGGGATCTTCAACCTAGCAAGGCGAGTTAAAAATGACAGTAGGTATATTATAGGTGAACAGTGTGTTAGCAACGATAATGGGAAGCTTGTGTATGCAGAAAATTAAATCAGAGAAGCATGGAAGCCAGTCTATGAACGATTGCTAAATGTAGAGTTTGAATGGGATAAGGAACAGCTTAGTATCGAAAAACCAATATCTGGATCCCTTCCTTTGATAGCACCAGCTGTAGTGAGCGACGCAATCAATAAAATGAAGGATGGTAAAGCTCCAGGGTGCTCTGACATTGTCGCTGAGATGATAAAAGCCTCAGGGGAGACTGGTGTCAGCTTAGTCACTGAGTTGATAAACACCATTATTTAAGGTCAGAAAATCCCCGAGGATTGGCACAAAAGTGTAATAGTAAATATATACAAAAGAAAAGGGGATGCGCTAGAAAGAGGTAATTTTAGGGGCCTGAAAATGCATGACCAAATCATGAAGGTCTGTGAGAGAGTCTTTGAGGGTTTGATCAGGCAAAGAATCGCCATTGATGATATGAAGTTTGGTTTTATGCCAGGACGTGGTACAACCGATGCTATCTTCATAGTCAGGCAGATACAGGAAAGATACTAATTAACTAACTAAAAAGGCAGGGATCTTTACTTTGTGTTTGTAGACCTGGAGAAGGCCTTTGACGGTGCCTAGAGATTTTGTGCAGTGGGCTATGAGGAAGCTTGGTGTGGAGGAGTGGCTGCTGTGTGTGGTAATGAAGATGTATGAGGATTCGCGAACTGCGGTGAGAGTGAAAGGTGTACTGAGTGAGGAGTTCACAGTCCGTGTTGGAGTTAATCAGGGTTCATTGTTAAGCCCCCTCCTTTTTATTATGGTCCTGGAGGCACTGTCTAGAGTTTATAGATCCGGACTCCCGTGAGAACTATTTTATGCAGACGATTTAGTCCTAATAGCTGACAATGTGCAAGATGCTGAGGCCAAATTCAGAAGATGGAGAGAGGGCATGGCGAGCAAGGGTTTAAGAGTCAATATTAACAAACCAAGGTTATGCATTGTAGATTAAGACGAGGCAATGTGGAAAAGAGCGGTGCATACCCATGTGAAGTGTGTGGAAAGGGTGTGGGCGCTAACTCGATTCGATGTAGCATCTGTCGATGTTAGGTGCACCATGGGAGTAAGTGCTGTAGTAGAATAAAAGGACCCCTACTGAAGGATAAGTCAGAAACAGAGAAATTTGAGTGCGTAGTGTGCAAAGGCGAGCTTGTTTTAAATGATGATCCTGTGGCTGTGAATTTTGGAAATGAGTCATTGGAGCTGGTGGACAAGCTTTGTTACCGAGGAGATACCATCTCTGCCGGTGGTGGGGCCGAGGCTGCCACTTTCGCTATAATTAGATGTGGCTGGGGGAAGTTCAGAGAACTGCTGCCAATTCTGACCATGAAAAGAATGCCTCTCCCCCTGAAGGGAAAGGTGTATGCCTCATGTGTTAGAGCTGCAATGAGGTATGCCTCAGAAACATGGGCCGTTAAAGTAGAGGATGTCAACATAATGGAACGTAATGAGATGAGAATGGTGAGATGGATGTGTGGGGCCAGGCTGCAGGGTAGAATAACAAATGTTGAGCTGAAGAGACATATATGTATAAAGTCATAAATGTAATTATGTAAATGTCATTATGTAAAGTGTGCAGTCACACTTTATTTTTATATAATCTCTATTTGGTGAATTGTATATTTAGTTACATATTCTGTTATATATATATATATATATATATATATATATATATATATATTTGTTTAAGGTTAGGTTATTTTTGTTTTTGGTTAGTCTAGGCTATCATCCCTGGTGGCCTATTTTTGTGTACTTCAATTTTTAAATTTTCAGTTAGGCTATCACCGCTGGTGGCCTATTTCTGCGTACCGGTATTTCATAATTTTTGTTTTCGGTTATTCTAGGCTATCATCCCTGGTGGCCTATTTCTGCGTACTTAAATTTTTAAATTTTCAGTTAGGCTATCACCGCTGGTGGCCTATTTCTGCATACCGGTATTTCATAATTTTTGTTTTCGGTTATTTTTGTTTTCGGTTAGTCTAGGCTATCATCCCTGGTGGCCTATTTCTGCGTACTTAAATTTTTTAATTTTCAGTTAGGCTATCACCGCTGGTGGCCTATTTCTGCGTACCGGTATTTCATAATTTTTGTTTTTGGTTATTTTTGTTTTCGGTTAGGATAGGCTATCACCCCTGGTGGCCTATTTCTGTTTAAATAAAATTAAATTTGTTTTCGGTTCGGTTATCACTGCGTATTTAAATTAAATTTTGTTTTGTTTTAATTTTCGGTTAGGCTATCACCGCTGATAATCTATTTGTGCGTATTTCAAATGTTTTGTTTTCGGTTAGGCCTATTTATGTAAGTGAAGTGACCTGAAGTGAGTTAAGTGTTTTAAAAGTGAGATAAATGTTTTTTAAAGTGAGTTTAGTGTTTTTAAAGTGAGTTAAGTGGTTTTAAGTGAGTGAAGTGATCTGAAGAAAGTTATCGTCACCATGCCTCGTGCCTGTACCAACTGCGCCGGTAGGTTTGGTGCTTCCATGTTTGCTCCTGCCGATCCACAAGTCTGCCGACTCTGCCAGCAACGAGAGGATTTGACAGCAAAATTGGATGAAGCCCACAACAAGATCAACGCCCTCACTAGGAAGCTGGAATCACTCCAAGAATTTGTAACACTCAACGTTGGAGTATCACTAACTCCAATTGTTTCAACTCCAGCATCCACCACCGCCCCAACGTCATCTGCCAACAATCCAACACCTGCAGTAGCCTGCAACAGATGCTTCTGATTAACCTGAGCCGACATCAAACCAGGACAGCTGCCCTGTTCACCTTAGTCTTTCCCCCACTCCTCGTGCAAGAAGCCTGCTAGCACAAACAGTACCAACCCCTCGCTCCCGTTCTAACCACTCCTCTCCCCGACCTGTACGCAGAGTCTCGCCACCACAGATTTCCGGATTTACACCAGTGAGGAACGGTGCACGACCAACGCAGAAAAGGTCTCATCTACCTACCACAATGTCAAACAGATTTGAGATCTTGGTAGAGATGGAAGACGAACCAGAAGAGACCAGGCTCGTTGGGGATTCCATCCTACGAGGACAGGTCGAAGAGTTCTGCGACAGAGTCCCAAATCGACGAAAAAGATTTTGCATCCCAGGAGCTGGACTGGACGACATTGTGGAAGCCTTTGAAGATACCACAAAGGATGCAAACGAAAATACCCTCTTTGTCATCCATGCTGGTTCAAATGATATCATGCGCACCAGATCCGAAGAGTTGATGGAGAAATATCGCAAGAAGATCCAGCACTACAAAAACAAGTCAAGGAATATCATCATCTCAGGCATTCTCCCCAAGATCGACGCACCTGACACATTCTACGACAAGGCCTTCAGCACAAATAGCCGACTAAAATATTTGTGTCTGAAGGAAGAAGTTGAATTCATCAACCTCTGGGATAATTTCTATAACCAGCCTACTCTGTTCCGCAAGGATGGCACTCATCTAAACCCTGTGGGTTCAGCACGCATGGGTCGTCTCCTACACGAAGCAGTCCGCAGCCATGGATCAAAAAACGCCATCCGAGAAGAAGCAGCAGTGACATAAATCATCCAACGCCAAGCAAAAAACAGAGGCAACCGAGGACCACCAGCGATAAGGACCGAAGACAGCGAGGACCGAGGGCAGCCATGAACATACATGTAGATCCGACAAGAACCAACAATATTATTAAAGAGCGTTCCGTGAGTTCTAAAATAACAAATTTAAAGGTTTTCTATGCAAACGCTCGTAGCATACGCAATACATTTTCAGATTTAGAGGAGCTAGTGTTTACAGAAAATTATGATGTGATTGGCATAACAGAATCTTGGCTCAATACAGAAGATAGAGACTTTTTAGCAGAGTATTCACTTCCCGGTTATGTAATGTTTGAGAAAAGACGAATAAATCGAAATGGAGGTGGCGTTTTACTTTATATCAAAGAAAGTCTTAACCCTACCCTCTTGTCAAAACCTCAAATTGTGTACATCGACACATCTTTTGTGCTAATAAAGAATGATAAAGGTACAAAATAATACTTGCGTTAATATACAGACCTCCAGCTCAATCAGTGCAAACTGACCGAGAAATTTACGAACAAATTGCAGATGTAAGTAACTCACAAGATACCGTAATTTTTGGCGACTTTAATTTACCTGTGACCAAGTGGGGCGATACTCTTACTTCACACTCCGGACATGACTTGTATACGAACTTGCAAGAGAGTTCGCTTTATCAATTTGTTCGAACACCGACCCGTGGTAATAACGTTCTTAACATTGTACTTGCAACAAAAGAAGAATTAATAGAGAATTTGAATGTTGGTGATGAATTCAGTAACAGCGACCATCGTACGATAACTTTCACTTTAAACTTTACTAGTAACGAACCAAATAGTAGCATCGAAAAAGTCCCTAATTTCAAGAAAGCAAACTTTCATAAACTTAGAGCTATGGTTAAAGAAACTGACTGGAGCTTTTTAATTATAATAACGACATAAATACATCTTGGAAGTTATTCGAAACCACTTACCTAAAAGCAGTGCAAGACTGCATACCATCGAAAATACGGTGTCCAGGCCATAATAATAATCCCAAATGGTGGAATAAAGATATTTCAAACTGCCTGCTTGCTAAAAAATTTGCTAATGATAGATTAAAATCCTCACAAAATGACGAAGAACGGGTGAAATTTGTAGAGCTACGACGCAAAGCCAAAAAGTTAATTAAGCAAAGTAAAAAGACCCTAGAGTTACATATTGCGAATCAAAGTAAAACAACCCGAAAGAATTATATAGTTATATCAGAAAGAAAAAGTAGTTACTTCAACTGTTGGACCGTTAGTCGATGAAAATGGAGAATACACCAAAGACGAAGTACAAATGAGTAATGCCCTCAATACCTTCTTTGCATCAGTTTTTACAACAGAAGACCTCAATGATATCCCTACACCATCGCCGATTCAGATTGAAAATTCAGATGTTCTAAGCAATATCACCGTTACAGAGAGAGAAGTATTGAATTGTTTAGACAAACTCAAGGTAAATAAAACGCCTGGACCTGATACAATCTCGCCTAGAGTTCTAAAGGAAGCTAAGGATGAGCTCTCCAAACCACTGACATTACTATTCAATAATTCCTTGCAGTCTGGAACTATGCCTGATCAGTGGAAGATAGCCAACGTAACACCGATATTCAAAAAAGGCAGCAAATCCATACCCAGTAACTATCGTCCAATTAGCTTAACCTCAGTTGTATGTAAAATGCTAGAAACGGTCATAAGAGACAGACTCGTAAATCACTTAGAGGAAAATAACATACTTAAAGATAGTCAACACGGCTTTTGTAAAAAACGTTCCTGTTTAACAAACCTCTTAGATTTCTTCCACGATATCCTCAACCTCTACGATGAGAGTAAAGCTGTAGATAATATATACCTTGATTTTCAAAAGGCCGTTGACAAAGTTCCCCACAAACGTTTACTGCTAAAACTAAAAGCGCATGGAATACAAGACGGTGTGTTTAAATGGATAGAAAATTGGCTCAGCGACAGAAAGCAAAGAGTAGTCATAAACGGTAAAGCATCAAAATGGACCAATGTAAGTAGCGGGGTACCCCAGGGATCGGTACTAGGACCAATTCTCTTTCTAATTTACATCAACGACATAGATGAGGGTCTCACCTGTACAATCTCAAAATTTGCTGACGATACAAAAATTGCAAATAGCGTACTCTCAAAAGAACAAGTTGACGATATGCAACACAATCTAGATAAATTGTCACATTGGGCCCAAATTTGGCAAATGAGTTTCAATGCGGATAAATGTAAAGTACTACATATCGGATACCTAAATGAGAAAGCAAACTATTCAATGAATGGCACTCAGCTTAAGAATGTAAACAGAGAAACCGATCTGGGAGTAACAATATCGAGTAACCTAAAAGCGAGTCAACAGTGTTCAGAAGTTGTTAAGAAGGCAAACAAAATAATTGGCTTTATTGGCAGGTCATTTGAGCATAAATCCAAAGACGTTATCCTAACCCTTTACAATTCCTTAGTCCGCCCTCTTCTGGAATACTGCGTTCAATGCTGGTGCCCTTATTACAAAAAAGACATAAACAAGCTAGAACGAGTTCAACGTAGAGTTACCAAAATGATACCTAGCCTAAAGAACAAACCATACGAAGAGCATCTTAGAGAATTAAATCTATTTCCTTTAACCCAGCGCAGATTAAGAGGTGACTTAATTCAAGTGTTCAAAATCACCAAAGGCATCGACAATATGAACTGTAGTAAGTACTTCACTATCGACCAATCAAATTACACGCGGGGAAACGGTTGCAAAATTATTGGTAAATCTTTTAACTCACACGAATCTAAGAATTTCTTCTTCAATCGAGTTGTCAACTTGTAGAATGGGCTTCCCCGAGACGTTATAGACTGCAGCACCGTTGATTCATTTAAACTCCGCCTAGACAAATATCTCGCATCAAACCCGCGACTGACTGCGTTTGTAAATGAATAACTTTATTTTATCCTCACCTCAGTTACTAACCCATATGTCCCCTACTAACTTCCTAGTCCTGTCACGGACATTAGTTTCAGGGCAGTAGTTCCCTTTCCAATGTTCCTTTACCCACTCTAAACCACTGTTTGGACACTTGATCCTCAGTGTTTTGGAGGACAAGCAGCCTAAAAGGGTCACTAGACCTGTTGTTGCTTGATTTCCTTTGTACTCCTTTGTAAAGAGTATTAGCGAGGAGATGCGTACAAGTAGACTGGGATTTTATGGACATGTGGAGAGAATGGATGAACACAATTGGGTGAAAAGATGCAGGTCTGTGATTGTGGAGGGAGCTGCAAAAAGGGATGGACCGAGGAAGACCTGGGATCGGACTATACGTGCCGATCTCAAATTAAATTTGTTTTCAAGTGAAGCAGCCCTTAACAGGGTTGCCTGGAATGCCGCCATTAGGACAAGAGACTGATACTACACGTATGTGTGGAGCACTACATCTTAGAATTTTATGTATGTATGTAATGTATATATCAGTGGTGGGCACTTTCGTAATCACTTCCGTAAACCACTAATTCCATTCCCCCCAGTCTGTTGAGGTCCATCCTGAGCTGTTCAACACCTTTAGGGTCTTTCACATTCATTCCAAGCTTTATGTCATCTGCACACTTGGAGATCATGCTCAACAGACCAATATCGATGTCATTGACATACAGTATATGATAAACAGAAGTGGACCAAAGACAGATCCCTGTCGAACTCCAGAAGTGACTGAAGCACACTCAGAAGAAACACCATTGATTACCACTCGTTGTTGTCTACCTGTTAGCCAACTTTCTATCCAATTTGTGACCTCTGTATTGATACCTAGCACACTTACTTTTGACATTAGCCTGCAATGAGGTACTTTGTCAAAAGCTTTTTGAAAATCTAAGTAAAGGATGTCTATTGCTCTACTTTTGTCATACTCAATCAGCATTTCATGGACAAATTCCAGCAAATTGGTAAGACATGATCGGTTTCGCCGGAATCCATGTTGAGAATCTGTAATTAAATTATAGATATCTAGGTAGACAACTATGTTGTCTACTAGTATCCCTTCTAAGAGTTTTATTATGATAGAAGTCAAGCTAATTGGCCGATAATTCTTGGGACACTCCTGATCCCCTTTCTTAAAGATTGGGGTCACATTGGCTAGTTTCCAGTCTTCAGGGACCTCTCCATTTTGTAGTGATTGATTGAAGATGTCTGCTAAGAAAGGTGCGATTTCATCTCGCAATTCACATACAACTCAAGGAAGAAAGCCATCTGGGCTAGATGACTTTAACCTATTTAACTTTTCTATTATTTTTGCTACATCCTCTGGGGTACATCTAATTCTGCTAACAACATTACCCTCATGCACTTCAGTGTCAGAAGTTTGAAGTTGTCCTGTTGGATCCTTTAGAAGTCCAATGCTACTTTTGAATGGCTTTCTGCTTTTCACATAGCTGAAGAACTCTTTAGGACTCTCTGTGCAAAGGGTTGTAACCCTTAGTTCTTCATTCTGCTGTGCTTCATTTATAAGAGATTTCACTCTTCTACACATATTTTTGAAGGAATCTAAATCACTTTGGTCTTGAATTCTTTTGGCCTTTCTGTATGCAACCTTTCTCTTTCTAATTACTGAAGCTACGTTTCTTGTGAACCATTTTGGTTGGGTTGAGCCTGATTTGGTAAGTTTAGTAGGAACAAATGCAGGCTGTCGATCCATAAACTGTAGTTTGAATGAGCACCAAAACGCATTAACATTCTCACCCTCAAGTCTGATCTGGGATAAGTTTCCCGAAGGCCTTCACAATTTCAAAAACGGAAATCTAGTTTTGCACTCTGAGGATTGGTGGGTCTGCTGATAAAGGTACGAAGAAAGAACCTAACTAGATTGTGGTCACTACCTCCAAGTGCTTCCCCAACAGATAAGCTGGTCACACTTTCATCTTCAGTGGTGAATACAAGATCTGGTATATTGTTCCCTCTAGTTGGCTCGTTCACCCACTGGGTCAAAGAGTTATCGTTAGTAAAATCCACAAGACGCCTACCTTCAGCATCAGCAGTTCTTGCTTCCCAGTTTACTAGGCAATTGAAGTCACCTAAGATCACACTGGTTTTACCCTCGATAACAGCACTCAATCTTGTGTACAGAAGTTCATCCTTTTCAACATTTTGATGTGGAGGCCTGTATACCAGAAGAATCCTATAGATAGAGTTACCTTGATTGAGGTCTACTCCAAGGAGTTCATGTTCTGACCTGACTTTGCAGTCAATTGGGTTTAGAAAATCTCTGATGTACACAAAATGTCCTCCCCCTTCCTGCATGGTTCGGTCTTTGTGGAACATTCTATATCCAGGTATTTCAAATTCCCCAACATAATTTCTGGTATTACTGTGAATCCAGGATTCAATGTCAGCCACTACATTGAAGCATTCTGTAGACAACAATGCCCGAAGTTCGGAGAATTTATTCCTAATTGTCCTGGCATTAAATAATACTACATTAAGGGTATTCAGGTTTTTCCTAGAACCCCCTAGCTTACCCCGTTTCCCGAAGGGAAAGGGGTCTCTGGGGATAGTGCAATTTCTTGCAAACTATTTCTTTGTACACTATCAGAGGTGTTGCAATTCCCCATGTTTGGTGAATCCTCACCTGAGGTAGAAGAACCACTATCTAGTGGTTCAAAAACTGGTAACTGAGGTGTAGAGTCTAGAGGGAGTTGCGAGGCATCTCTCAATCTATTGGGGAACTCTGCCATTTGTTGAGAGGTATTCTTACTCTCAGAGGGACAACTCCTTCTTTTGTGGGACCTCTTTTTGGAAGTTTGAGATCAACTGATGATGAGGGTTTGCTCTCTTCTTGCTGGGGGATGCTTTCTACATTATTGCTTGCCCTCAGCAAGCTATAAAGATGGTGATTTATGAAGATTTTTTTTTTGTTTTAATTTTTTTTTTTACCGCAAGTGCTTAAGTGCACCGGAGGTAGAACTCATCAAATGGGTCCACAAATTTCACCCCTTTCTGGGTACACAAATCAGCTAACCTACCATTTAAGCCAATTGCTTTGCTGGTAGAACAATCCCCTCCATACATCCTGGGCAAAATACCAAGTATCATGTCTCTGTCTGTCTTGAGTCGGAGCTCATCAGCCAGAGTCATAACCCCTCCTATTATTAACTCTGTGGCACCGACTTTATTTCTTTTGAGAAACAGGCCATTACCACTGACCTGGGCTATTATTGCCATCCCCTTAGTCTTGGACCAGACTTTTCCACTTCCTTTGTGATTTGGGAAGTCCTTGCACCTGCTAGGCTCTTAACTTTTTTCACATCTCGGCGAAACTTACCAAAGTGAGACTCTTGGTCTTTGACCTGAGAACCCTCAATCAAAATTGTTTTTGTGTTTTTGTCACTAACGAGACCAAACCTGCTTGACATGTTAAGTTTGGTCCCTTTGTTGTTTGAATGATGCATAGTAGGCTTAACATTTCGCTGCCCACTCTGCACTTGATGATCCTTTTTACCTCTGTTCTGTGAGGAATTAGGGAAGTCATACTGACTTTTGGCATAGTCTAGAAGACTGAAGCTATTTAAGGTGTTAGCCTTATATTCCTGTCAGATATTTGTTTTCTTTTTGTGTGTGGCCTCTCTCCAAGAATAGCGAGGGTCACTAGCACTAGCTGTAGCTGGAATCGCAGCCTATTCTGTAGTTGCTGCGTCAATTGTTGCCTCTTTGAATAGCACTACATTCTTATTTTCCTTAATTGCACCTGCATAACTTGTGATGGTGTTTGGTGACTGCCACTCTCTCAATAGCTTCAGTTCTAAAGCTATCTATTACTTTTTTCTACTCTTCTATTTATTATCTTCCTTCAGAAACTTTGTTCTTTAGAACTGTATTTTCTGTGTCTCTTTGCTTTAATTGTTCCTTAACCCGGGAACTGCGGGGAGACTCTTAAGAGTTCCCCCGGCGGACTGCGGGGAGACTCTTATGAGTGAGTGAAAAAAAAAATCAACTTTTGACATCGAAAAAAAAAAAAAAACAAAAAAACAAAAAAAAAAAAAAAAAAAAAAAAAAACAAAATTTGGCCCCTGGGCCATGCAAAATCTCAGTCCTCTACCTCCCATCCTTCCCCACTTTCCTCCTCTCCTTCAGTTATCACCTATTTTCCCTGTTATTCCCTTATTCTGAGGTATATTTTCGTGCTAACATTAGCGAGTTGCAAGCAGGGTGTCGTCATCACTGATGGCAAGCGAGTGCAAGAGAGAAAGAGAGAGTATCGATCGACTGTGTCTCAGTGGCCTTGGGGGAAATTGGCGGGAAAGTAGCTTGCCTCACCCATACATTATACAACTCGCGGGCTATATCTCCGATTTTGACCATCCAAACGCTGTTTTCACTTGTTTTATTGTTGTATCAGGTTAATACCTTTATAATCAACCCATAATAGGCGCATATGGATAAGTATTAATGCTATTAATGGCGCAATGAATATTTTAGTGACGGAAACACCTCAAATACGTCAGCACAGGGGGACGTTTCCAATTACCCCCATGTGCACTTCAGAGGTTAACCCATGGAGCACCAGCTAATTATAAATAAATGTATATCGAGAGACCAGCCGATTTGGCCTTTTTTTTCTTCTTAAATAGCTTAAACAGGTGAGAAATGAAGAATAACACAAAGAAAACACTCACCTCGGTCATTTGGGGGTCGTATGGGGGGAGGGGGGGGCACCCTCAGTCATCAGCTGATGCCAGGCAGCCTTCAAAATTCCCGCCCGACTAGAGACAGCTGAGCGCGGCAGCATGGCAGATGTACGATACGTCCAGTTTTCGAGTGACGGTTATTTACACCACCCGAGCATCATGTGTGCCTTCATAGTTCATATATTAGCAACATGTATCACATAATGTCATTATAAGTGAAGTAAGAGTGTGATAAGTGCATAGATTCAAGTTTTATAAGTGTCGAGGGTATGGCAAGACTCGCGTGCGTCCATGGTTACCATGACAACTGGAGGGCTGGTGGCCACCCTTGTTCATGTATTCACGCACGTATACACTGCCACCAGACCTCCCCCATTCACTTTCACTTTTATTATGCCTCTCACGAACTCTGTGTATTGATTTTATACTTTACCATATATTTTATAGTTAGAATATGACTGTTACACATTGTTTTAGGCACCTTTTACTTAGAAATATGAGCTTTGACGTATTCTTAGTGGGGAGACAGGGGAAGTGGTGGCAGGGGGAGTGGGGGAGGAGGACCAGTGTACACATAAACTTGCAGTTTAAGTAGCAACATGACACCCTATCTCGTCTCTTCTTACCCCTACCATGACCTGGCGGAATTTTGAGGAATGCCGTGGGGTCTGGGTTATCCTCCTCCTCCTCTCCCAACTTGGTGGGGAGTCAACTATGTTATGGGGAGCGTTAGGGGAGCGATAAACATAGCGAGGAGACGAGGAAAACTAGGTAAGTTGGTAACTGGGCCGGGAGGGAGGTGGGAGGCCGTCCAGTCCTTCCACTCCCGCACTCTCACTCCCCACTCCCCACTGCGGCGGGACTTGGGTATTGCCACTGTTGGGCAACATCATAAGGTATATCCCATATAAAATTCTAGCTACCATGGGATAAGAATAAATAAGCACAAAAGTGGCGGTGGGATAAGTGGGTAAACTGGCTTTCCCCATCCACCCTTACTCACCCGCGCGGATGGGCTAGGGTGTCGCGCGTATTGCCACTGCTCGGCAACATCATAAGGTAGTTTCCCATACCATCCTCAGGCCTCTAGCTACCATGGGACAAGAGTAAATCATTTTAAAGTAGCGGACGCAACATACGCGGCTCTGGGTTTTAGCGTTACATACATTGCCGACGCAAACGTGTCGTCGTTGGGGTTCTGTGGGTTAATCCCAGCTACCTCCTTCATGAGTTTGCCTTCTATCTCAATAAAGAGACAGAAACTATCATGGTGGAGGCTGGCATATGTACCTTCTTTGAAGTCGATGCACAACTTTAGCTTCTTGCACTTAGCGCAAATTGCTTTGAGTTTTGTAGTACGAGTAGCTGACATGGTTTTTAATTTGTTCTAACAGTTCAAATATTTTGTAAAGGCTTCTAACTTCAAGAAAAACTAATGACCAATACAATGCTACAAAAAGGGGGTTGGCAGTGAATTATTCCTGCGTCAGTCATCTGTATCCGCCTATTCGTCAATGGTGTTCGTTCTGTTCTAGATTCTGACTTGGTTATGTCTGTCCCATTAAACCAAAGGTCTCCCCGAGGTCAGACAGACATATTGTGCCGCAGCTCCCAACTGAGCAGCACTCATGTCCTAAAGACACTGATTTTCCGAAAGGAGTGACAGCAATAGCCTGAATCCTTACTAAGTACTACTAACCACCTTCAAATGGGCAGACTCTAGAATCAAGTGATCAAGGGATATTACACTTATACCAGTAGACAAACCAGGGTATTATAGTTGGCCTGGCAACCAACATGGCAGTAAAGCTCTCTCACTTAGGAGCAGTCCAGCCAGATGCACCATAGAACGGTCGCAGGGACTGGTCAAGCATTACACGTAAGGAGTGGGCTTATCGGGGCACTGCAGCCACACTCCATTTATCAGTCCCCACCACCTGGAATTCTTCCAATTCCAGTCTCTCATAACCTGTAAGAATTAAATAGTGTTATTTATAGAGGTGTCCAAAGCCTCTCCCACGCATGAGGTAGCAGTAGGGTCATTAATATTACTGTAAGTTAATTATGTGTGTGTGTAAAGAATAGAGAAGAAGTTTTATAACTAGACCTATAGGAAAAGTCGGAGTAGATGTAGCTCGGATTTGCAGGGATGCTACTCCCTAAAAGACGGGCTAACCCCATCTCACCTACGAGAGAGAGAGAGGCAGAGTGGGAAAAAAATAATAGTGAGACAGAGGGTGTGATGGTGTGAGTGTGAATAATTGTATAAGAACATAAGAACATAGGAAAATGGGAGTCTGCAGAAAGCCGATTGGCCCACACAAGGCAAATCCCTCTCACACCCAACCCTAATTATAGGCCCAATTCATAAGGACCGACCTCACCAAAAAAGGTCAGAGGTCATCATAAGAAAACGGGAGTCTGTAGAGAGTCGATTGGCACACACCCGGCTGATCCCCCTCACACCCAACCCACCTCGTCAATGAGTATAAATATTTTCTGCAGCAAAAGAAACGTGCATCTCAGTTTATATAAAGCAAAATACTGTACATACACTATACTTTATTCATTATTGGTAGGCCAGCAATACCGACCCCAACCTTTCACATCTCAAAAAGGACTTGAAAATCGAGCTAATATCTCTACCATTTGGGAAGAGTCAGCCTGGGTATAGGTGTGGAAATCTACAGCCCATTTGCTCTAGCCCTTCTTCAGTTGCAGAGGATCCTTCCTCCCAAAGGGCCACTCCTATTCACTACAGGATCTTTCTCTCTCTCTCTCTCTCCCCCTCCCACCTTGTTCTCCACCCCCCACCCCCCCCACCCCCCCCCCCCACCCAACCCAACCCGAGCAGGTCAAAGGGTTATAATTGAATTAAAGTTTACTCACCTGCTGGCCATGAAGCCAATGATACCAAAAGCACTTTCCACAACTTGCCGGGCACGAGATAGTCTGTAGTTGAAGATGCGGTTCTCATCAGTCAAGCCTCTGCTTGGGTACAGTTTCATCAACCAGGTGTGCAGTGGGAAGGCATCATCTCATATAAAAAAATAGGGTATCAGTTGGTCGTCGTTTGGCAGTGGCTCAGGTTCTGGCAACCCAAAGTTATTGTTCTCCAAGAGGCACCGGATGGGAGTGTGCAGGAACAAACCTTTATCTGACGACGATCCTGGGGCACCCACATGACAGTAGAGTAACTTGTAATCGTCATCTACCAGGGCGAGCAACACAATGGAATCATAACCTTTGTAATTGTAGTACAGTGATCCACCTTTAGGAGGCCGCCTGATTGCCACATGTTTTCCCTCCAAACCGCCAATGGCATGTTGGAATTGTCATTTCTTGGCAAACAAGTCTGTCACTGGCTCTCACTTTTCTGGTGTGCTTGGACGATCAAGCACCTCCTCCATGTGCAAATATACAATGGCCTCACATACTTCTGGCACAATTTTGGAGATAGTGTTGTGGGCAATCCTGAAAACATAAGATAGACTTTTGTAGCTGTCTCCAGTTGCAAGGTATCGCATCGTGATAACCACACATAATCTTGATGAATGGGCTCTCCTCCCATATGTGTTCGTCTTTCATATCAAAGATCCAACTTTCTCAAGGAGTTCTTTGAACATGGCCGGCTTCATTCTCATAAAGTTTCTGAAACTCACTGGGCCCTGTGCTTTCATTTCCTTCATTGGGTTCTCGTATACACCAAATTTTTCCCGTCATAGCAGCCATTCCTCCGTCCAAACTGAACGCTCCTTCTTCTTTTTCATCTCCCTATCCTCCTCGACTTGCTCCTCATATAAAACACCCAACAGATGCACCCGCTGCCTCGTTAGCTCAATCTGCACTTGCAGTAATTCCAATGGATGTCTTTCCTGCATCTAAATTGCGGAGACTGTATGCCAAGTACGTGCTAATATGAATTTTGAGATGAGTATGGTGTGTGAGACTCCAGGAGGCTATTTATATATCAGCAAAGAAAGGTAGTGCTTAAAATAGAAAACCTATTTATAACGACATATTACTCGCATTTAATATCTGTGATATCGCCGACTTGTCGCCAATAGTGTCTGCAACAATTTTCAGATATATCGTCGAATGGTTGCATGTAGTCGTCCTTGGTCAGAGTGGCTGAGATTAAAATTTGAGGTGTCGTAGGTTGTTTGTCTATGTTGCAGACGATATCGGCGACCGGTCACCTATGTTGCAGACGATGTCGGCGGCAGGTCATGTTGCGGATTGCTCGGCGATAAGTTGTATGTTGTCGTTAGTCAACGGTCACAGCACAACAATCGGGCATAGTCGTGAGGAAAATCAGTCGGGAGGGATTCGCCGAACGAAAATCGGGCATGTGGGAAAGCCCCTTTAGTCCATATGGAAATGTGGCTCATTTCCCTGAATTTGATCCTGTTTGCACAGTCACGTCAATGGGTTAAAATCCGAAATTAAGGAGATCTCTGAGAGACTCTTTCTCATGGATAATGCAAGTCCATCAATCAAATAAAGGGCAGCTTGGGATGGATGAAATGTAACATCTCTCAAGAGAGATACCGATAATGGATTCAGAGGGTGAGAGATGCTATAATTATGGTCTCACAGCTTAGGACCCTCTTGATTGATTAGAATACAGAAGCCTAGGCACACGAAACTTGATAAAGTTAATCTTAGAAGCATCAACTATGTAGGAGATACATACTACAACAAAATTCCCATCAAGCATCAACTGCGTAGCTGCGCTAATTTTTTTACATTTTGGTGGTCACAAAAAACGGGCAAAGTGGATGGTGCTGTGGTAGCTGGCACATACAGTATATAGCTAATACGCCCCAGTATGTCTAGAGCAGACAAAAGTACTAAGAGACTATGTGGCAGGGCTGCGATCCCATAACACAGGCCTATAACCAGGTGCGGAGGCCGCGGTCTGGTGGTGGTAGTGGGTAGTCAGGGAGGGGGGGGGGGGGGGTTCAGGTAGACATTGCAACATGTTTAGATGATTGCCCACACTCACCAATAGTAAGCAATAGGCCTAGTGACCTATGTCACACAGGAAAACTACACAATATACCCGTAGGTATTAGAGTATGAATATGTCATGCATGTTGACGATAAGCTGACTTATAAGGAGGAAGGAAGACTGGAGAGGAAAAAACCAAACAAGGATAAATTATGAAAGGAAAGAAAAGGAAAATGGAAAGACGGGAGATGGGAAAAGGCGAAGAACGATAGAGAGGAAAATATGGAAAGAGGAAGATAAATAGAAAAGACAGAAGCAAAGAATGAAGGGATTGAGAAGAGCGCCGTCTTCCAGAAGGTGGAGTGAGGGAAAATATGGAGACAAAAAAAAAAGGATGGAGATGGAAAAAATAATGATAGATTGAGAAGAAAGAGGATAAGGAACGAGCATGCGTAGAGAGGAAAGTGGGAAGTAAAGAGGATATGGATGAAAGATAGACTGGTAGAGAGAAGAATAGATGGAGGAAAGACGGATACAGAGAAGACAGAGAGTATAGAGAGAAAAATTAGCAAAAGATGGGAACAAGAAGATTAGGGAGAGAATAGGTAAAAGATAGGCTGTTATCATACAGCAAAGAATGACAGTGTAATTAGAAGATTATGTTACATACATAATAGATACATAAGTTAAAGACCGAGTGCTCCACACGAAGTGCGGTTTATAGTCTGAAAGGTATTGTGGGATTTGATTTTGCCCCGAGGGGCGAGTTTATTGAGCAGCGCCCCCCATCCTGTGAGGGGACAACCACTAGTAAGGCGATACATACTGCTCAAAGAGCCATTATTCCACTGAAACAACAGCATCGTCGTCTGGTTACATTCATATTTGTGTTTATAAGTCAGGTTGGCATTATTCAGATGTGTTATTATAGTTTCCTCATTTAATTGTCACATGGTCTGTGTAAAAAAAAAAAAAAAAAAAAGCACGCAAGCTTGTAGTGACTGAATTATTAATTGACAGGTTGTAAATAATAGCACTACAGAACTAGTGCAATCGTATGAGGAGACTATTCATATTTTCATTACATCAATGGTTATTGAGATCATAGCTGAATACAATTATTACAAAAATAGGCAATGGTATAAATCAACATAATACATAATTTAATACAGGCGGACATAATCATGATCCGGTTCGTTGTGCACTGGGAGCTAAGGTGTCTTGAGATCGCCTCGTACCCATACACAACGAACGTATTATAGTCTGCATGGTTGGTATCTAATTGAATATACTTAGTGGGTATTTCAAGAATGTCAGGGGGTAAGGAAATGTGATTTGTATATTAGAAGACTGTGATTAACGAGACGTGTAACATGTGGAGGGAGGTGGTAGAAAGAGAGGGATCTCGTTGGGGGTGGAAGTTTCGCTCCCAGGAATTTTCGTTCCTGTGGTATTTCAATAATAATAATAAAATAATAATAATAAGGGGACAACCACTGGTAAGGCAATACATACTGCTCAAAGAGCCATTATTCTACTGTAACAACAGTATCGTCGTCTGGTGTTATTATAGTTTCCTCATTTGATTGCCAGATGTGCTGTATATACGTGCTCATGAAAAAAAACAAAACATCAATGGTTATTGAGATCATAGTTAGCTGAATACAATTATTACATACATGATGTGACTAATATTTCGAACTACATAAATTAGTATGCAATAATAGTACGACAAATATATTACAATCATATGAGGGACACTTCACATTCTTCATTACATCAACGGTTATTGAGGTCATAGTTAGCTGAATACAAGAGTCACATACATAATGTGACTAATATTACCAACTACCGAAGTTATAATGGAATTATAGTAATACAAATATTTTACAAACATGATTTACATGGTTCAAATTCTTATTACAATAATGGTTATTGAGGGGATAGTTAGCGCAATATGACCAGTGGAGAAGTTTACATGCCGATAGTAATATAATATTTAGTAGGGTGTGTGGTTATGGGAGAGAGGGAGGGGGGTTTTGATTTGATTTGATTTGATTGTTTTATTGAGAAAAGTAAAAATGTTACACAAGTATCAGTTACATTATCTCAAAAGGGCGAAGGTGCATACGCAATCTTCACCCTATTTCTAGCTTAAACTATGTCATTACATATATAGTTAGATGAGTAATACATGATATTGAAGATAATTTTTAACACTACCTAAGTTTAGTATATACAGTATTATAATAAAGACATACCGGTATCTAAAATACATGAGTCCCCGTTATAGACCTTGATCAGATTGTTTTTTTGTTATTAAACACGCATGCTGTCCCACAAGACCCCCAACTGAGCCCCTACCGTGTTAATCCCTCCTTAAACATCCTAGAGGGACCCCACCCGTCGTGACCCAGTCACCAGACCCCAGCCAATGCCTTCTCTATACATAATTATGTATAGAGAAGGCATTGCCCCAGCACCCAAAACACGCAGCCATACAGATTCAGATTCAGATTCAAATTATTTTATTTCCATAAAATAATATTCGGAGGGAAGGTGCAAGTGGTCCTCCGGGAGGGACAGTGCCGCATATCCGGAGGTACTTGTACATCAAGCCATTAGCCGAGAATATTGAGGACAATACAGCAGTATGGTTAGGGGTTTTGTAGGAGGTAGAGGAATGGGTGGGAGAGGAGGAGGAGTAGAGGGGGGGGAGGGAGGAGGAGGAGGTAAGGTACTCCAGGGAGGAGGAAAGTGTGAGAGGGGAGGTGTGTGTGTATGTGTTGGGGAGGGTGGGACATACTACATATAAATAAGTTGTTTAAGGCCAGCCATAGTACTGATGATAAATATGGTAGTTAAAAAAAAAAAAAAAAAAAAAAAAAAAAAAAAATCTTAAAAGGGAAAGTTTGAATTTCAACGCAAGTCTACAGATATCAGCAGTATCGCTTCATCGTACCTGACACAACATATCAATAAGTAAGGAAAACTGTATACGTGCAAAGATCAAGATTCAATTAAGTTTAGTAGCAAAAACAATATTCAGAAGGAAGATACTAGTAGTCCTCCGGGATGGATATGCCGCATATCCGAAAGTACTTAATTGTAGATCAAACCATTAGCAAAGAATATTGAGGACAATTATGTTGCTTACATATGCAAGGGTCATGTATATTGGCTTGCAAAAGGATATGAATTGGCACTTAACAGATTATTTAAATAAAAGCTGTGTTAGAGGCTCAGAGGGATATGTATATACTGTACATTGTTAATCTATTAAATGAGAATAGCAGTGATAAGTAAAGAAATACTGACTGGTATTATAAGTGTGACATGATCAATGAAAATATGAAATCGTGTAGAGGGCGTTACAA
Source organism: Paralithodes platypus (assembly GCA_032716605.1). Lineage (NCBI taxonomy): Eukaryota > Metazoa > Arthropoda > Malacostraca > Decapoda > Lithodidae > Paralithodes > Paralithodes platypus. The sequence goes on along the minus strand of CM064498.1, from coordinate 42,862,497 downwards.
AGGGTTTAAGTGTGACCTTGTAAGAAAGAAGAGATGTGTGGTGGGCAAGGGGTGCATACTTATAAGGTTCATGTTTCATGTTTACAGTACATATTATTGTGGGGGGCAAAGTTCTTGTGTTTTTTTAGTATGTTATTGATTACGTTATTCTTTAGCATGTATATTGCTTGATCCTCAATTGTGGTTAACTGATTATTCCTGTATTCCTAATCATTGGGCATTCCAAGATATAGTGCTCCAGAGAGTGTTTGTTGGGAGCTCTGCAAACCCTACATTGCCTGTGCTCTTCTTCTACCTGCCAATTCAGCTGCCATGCATAACAATAGCCAAGCCTTATTCTTGCATGTACTGAGTCTACCCACCTACTCGTTGTACGTTTACCATAGGTGTATTTGGTCGTAAATGCTACTTTATTGTAGTAGTTTATAGATCGGCTGGTATTATGATGTCTAACTCTGTCTTCATCCACTCTTTCTTCTTGTGTCGTTTTAATTATAGTTCTCATTTGTTTCAATGACAGTTCAAGAATATGATCAGGTTCTTCTTTCTCTGAGGCCTCCTTGGCAAGCTTATCTGCCCTTTCATTGCCGGGGATGCCTACATGTGAAGGAATCCAGGCAAATTTGACCCCTAGCCCCTTCTCCCCTACACATTTTATCCCCCGTCTGATATCTTGTACAAGGAAAGGATAGGTGGGTTGGGGGCTAGAGATAGCTTCCAAGGCCGCCCTGCTGTCAGATAGGATAAGAATATTCTTTCCCCTTTGAAAGATACTCCCAATTCCCATCGCTATTGCCACCAGCTCAGTTTGAGTGGAGGAGGTAGCCTGGATAGTTCATCGTCTTCCTGAGCAAAGTTGCCACCACTCATAATAGTGATGGCAGCTCCTGCCCTCCCAGTTACGGTGTTAAGTGAGCCGTCACAGTATACCTGATCAGTGTTCTCATCTGTCATATCTTCTATTAGTGACATAAAGTTTGTCTTCAGAGCGTAGGACGGGATCTCAGACTTTTTTGTGTCGAGTTGAGTCACTATAATCTCAATAGTGGCCTCTTCCCAGGGCGGAAGGGGGAACACTCAATTGCCGGTCATCTGGATGGTAGTCTGTAAGCTGGCTGGGCGGGGTGGGGTCAGTCAGTTGCCAGTCACCGATATAGTAGTCTGTAAGCTGGTAGTCAAGAATGTCAGCAGCAGTTACATGTGGCCAGTCCCTGCCTTTTAAGTCATCTATTCTAAGTAGCTCCATTAGTGCAGTCTTAGGTCGTGTTTCTCTGTCGTCTCTCAGTGTTCGTATGCCTATTATCATATTTGTTTCTTTTATTCTATCAGTGATGGACGATAGATTTAACTCATATCTAAGTTTTTTTACCCTGACATTTCTCGGACATCCAAAAATAAGTCTCATGGCCTCATTTGAAGTTTGTCAAGTTTTTCGATCTGATTAGCAGGTAGACAGGAGAGAGCAGGTGCATGGTAGTCAATTACTGATCTAATATAGGCATTGTAGGCAATGCACATGGTCCTGAGGATAGTGATGGAGGCACCCAAGCCTTTCCATGACATTACTTTAAGGGGCCTTAGTCGTCTTTTACAGGTGGTCATTACATGATCAAATTCAGCATTATTACCCTGTAGTCCCCCAACATACACTCCCAGATATTTATAATAGTCTACCCTCTCCAGTACATTACCATGGAGATGTAGAGGCTTGTTACGATTCCAACCTTTTGTTATGGCTTTTGTTTTGTTTGTTGATATTACCAGGCCTAATTGGTCACAAGCTTCTCCTACCAAGTCTAGGGCACGTTGCATGTCCCTGTTACTATCGGCCTGGATCAAAATATCATCAGCATAGCTTTCACAGATCACTCCTCTGGGAAATTTGAGTCTAACAATAATGTGCATTAATATGTTGAATAGTATTGGACTTATACTCCCCCCTGTGGTGTACCCAGCTCAAGCTTACGTACTTCAGACTTTTACCTTGAAAGACGACATATGCACTTCTATTGCTGAGGTATTCCTTGATCCAGCCCAATAGTTTACCTTTTACAACCCATTTTCGCCAACTCGCAAAGTATTACATCCCTGTTTGCTACATCAAATGCACCCTTTAAATCTAAAAATACAGTAAAGTTACACCTATGGTTAGAGAGATATGATGTGATACAGGACATTGTACTTCTGCCTTTGATGTAGCCATTCAAATGCGGGCTCAATTGTAACTCTATTTTGTGCAGTAGCCTATTAAGGACAATCCTTTAAATTGTCTTGCAATAACAAGAAAGAAGTGATATAGGTCTCATGGCTGTAACAGAACCAGCCTTCGGTACAGGAATTATGACAGCTCTTTTCCAGTCAGGAGGGATGACACTGTTGCGATAGCTAAGGTTAAAGAAATCCAGCAATGGATTGCCTGCATCCTCTGTCATTGCACGTAGAATGGGATATGTTATCCCATCCTCCCGTGGGGCACTACTTTTGTTGTTGGATAGGGCTCTTTGGAGCTCGTAAGTGTTTATATCTTTACACGAGTCATCCTTAATGGCTATTGCTTCGTTTACTTGTTGGCGAAAATCCGGCAGGTTGGGTCCTAGCTTATTCCTAACTCTGAGAGGCAGATTACTGTAGGTGGAGGCAGAGGCCCATTCATCCATAAGGGTTTGAGCATATTCCTGAGGGTGGGAATGTGCTGCAGCTTGGTTAGTTTTCCCCCTTGCAATATTTATTTTCCTCCACACAACACTGATGGATGTATCTTTATTTGTGTGATTTAAAAAGTCTAACCAGAATTTCTCCCTTGCTTTAATTTTAGCCCGATGGGCCCTTTGACCACAGATGTTTATATTTTCAAAGTTTTCACCAGTTTTATTACCCTTCCAAATTTGTGTAGCAGTTTTTAACAAATTGGTGGTATCTTGTACCTCTTTATCATCCCTGTACCACCTTTGCCAGATTCCACCTTTGGCGTTTGAACAGTATTTGTTTCCCCTATTATTTTTGTTTTTTTTCTTGTTTGATTGCTGTTTGTTTGTTGTCTTTTTATGAGAGATTTGCTGTTCAGCATATCTTGTTAGATCTTGATAGAAAGTATTTATTGAGTTAGTCTCAGGATATGACTCAAACCACTTACTCATTTCCCTCCACAAATTCTTTGGTATGCTGTGGTAGGAGTTGGAGCCTCTTCCTCCCCCCATCAACCCGCCTCTTTTTAACATCTAGCTTAGTTAATAGTGCAAAGTGATCAGATAATAGTAAGTCCTGCTTGTGAACAGAAACAGGTACGATATGGCTCGTTATACAGACAAACATAATCTAGCCTGCCACCTAGCGTTGACCATTAACATTAGTATTATTCCTACCTTCATGCGAGGACAGAGCATTTAGGTCGCCCATCAATAGAGTCTGTTCTTCATATAGCAGGTCAGGAAATTCTTGTGTATCGAGTAAGTTGCAACCTACATATATGTTGATTATATTAAGTTGGTAATCATCAAGGTATAACTTTAAAGATATATTTTCAGTGTCCCTACCAAAAGAACAATAAAACCTCTTTACAGGTATAGTCTTTTTGACCTACGTAATCAAACCCCTGGCATATGTTTCAGTGCAGTTGTGTACATGGGCAATATAATTTCCAAATCTAGGGCGAAATGTTTCATTAGCCCTGGTTTCTTGGAGACATATTACATCCACGTCATGCAACATTGCAAAATGCTGAAGCTCTACAAAGCGTTGGTTAATGCCACTGATATTCCAACATAACACCTTTAGGCCTGTATCACAATTGCCTGTGTTATTCATTATCACTACCTACTTGGGTTTCTTCAACACTAGCTGTCTCTACCGAGTCTACCATACCCTCAATTACTTTGGCTGTCTCTTTCATTGTTGAAACAGCAGAGAGGAGGCGCATACCATCCCCTTCTGTAAGTTTTTCTAGTTTTTCCCTTATTGATTTAACCGTGACCTTTCTTGGCAAGGCATGGGCAACATTGTTTAAAACATCGTCTCTTACTAATAGAAGTTCAGTTTGTTCCCCTCTAACACTGTGATATTCCCCCTGTTTACAGCTTGTAATATTACTCGCATTGTCACTATTGTTCTCCGCCTGGTTATTGTTAATTTTGTTGGCTACACATGCGAGTACCATTTCCATCACCTCATTTATTTGTGCTCTCATCATCTCACCTAATTGTGCTTGGAACTCAAGTTGCTGCTCCATGAGCTGTTGCAGTTGCTGTTGTTGTTGATCCGTCACAGACCTGAGGTGAGCCAGGGTAATTTGTATGGCGTGTGTCATCTCATCGTTGTTGTTGTTGTTGTTGTGGTGGGGGTGGGGTGTGGGGGTTCGTGGCGGCCGGGATGTTGACACTTGTTGTTGTTGTTTTTGTCCCACGCCTGCACCCACTACATCTGCCCACACATGTGTACTGGTGGGCTGTCTTGATGTCCCCGCGCGCCCTTGATCCCCGACTTCTCCCCCCACGCCGCTGGCAGTGGCTGCAGTCTCCTGGGCCAGCCCTGCCCCCACAACCATGGTGGTGTTGTTGTTGCTCCCTTGTCTGTCATATTTTCGTACCTGTGGGGGGGACAAAGGAGGGACAGGGGAGGAGAGTGAGGAATGGGAAGAGGAGGAGGAGGATGGAAGGGAGGGAGGCAAGAGGGGACGGGAGGTGGGTGTGAGAGGGAGAGAGAGGGAGAATGTGACGGAGGTAGAGCGGTTCACTGTATGACCAGCTGACCGGGGTGAGGGGGTAACGGTGAGTGGAGAGTGGGGGGCGATGTGATCAGCTGACGACCTGTTGTTTGAGCTCCTAGTTGAGGGGCGTTTGATGCAGAGAAGCGAGTGTGCATTATGTTGACCATTGCAGTTGGCGCACCTTGGAGAGACACATTTTCCTTCTTTTATTTGTTTGCCACAAACGGATGACTCATGTTGCCCTGCGCAGAACCTGCACCTGTGACGTTCCTTGCAGCTAAAACTTTTGTGTCCCCATTTGCTGCAACGTAGACAGAAGGCAGGTGGTTCGTTATAGGTGGCTATGGGGTTGGGAGGAAGGATACTTATAAATTGATGCCTGTCCGGTATCACCCCTTTCCACAAGGCAAGCACTTGCTCACTCTCTTCCCCTCGTATTATGTGTCTCCTTGCCCACACCACTTGAGAATGTTGCTGTACTGCTTCAAGGGAGTAGGGGAGAGGGTATCGTTTTATAATGACCTTAGTCTTGACTTCATCCGGGCTAGGTGGTACTAGCTTCACTCCCTTGTGAAGTGAGAAACTTGAGGGTTGCATTCCCTACACTTCGTATGAACGGCCTATTATAGCCCTTGGCAAATGATACTTTCAGGTCTGGATGGGATACTGACAGTGATAAGGCCCAGTTGAAGAAGTTTGTCTCGTTCATTGTGCTATCTTTAGGCAGGTAAAGAGGCACTGACTCCGATACGGTTGACGGTTCTAGCTGGTCACGTTTTCTATGTACAATTTGAGCTCGCTCATTTGCCTCCCCCTTTTCGTTCCTCTTGTTATTCTTCTTCTTAGAATCGACCACGACATACCCCCCGTCATCTGGTTCTCCTCCTTCTCCTCTTTCTCTTTCTCTTCCTCTTCTGTCTTCCTCTTCCTCTCGGTACTTGGTGCTGTTGTCCATCACGTCGTTGGTGTCATGGTGTGTTTGTTCAAGATCTTTATCATTGTCAGTGGTTTCCTCCATTGTGTTATCCTTTCCGTTCACTTCGCCTGCATTCACGTTCACTTTCACGTTGACGGCATGGGGGGTGGTTGGGGAGGGAGGAGATAATGTAACTATGATACTTGTGTAACATTTGTACTTTTCTCAATAAAACAATCAAATCAAATCAAATCAAAACCCCCCCTCCGGAGTCATAAAATATATTGAAATATGCTTTGCACATTTGATTCCTAGAGATCCTTCCTAAGATTCATAAATTCACCTAAAGTTAACCAGAATAAAGAGAACAAGGAACATCATATACTGAAGGGGTTAAGGTGATTGGCAAATAATTACCAGGAAGTTATTTGTTTCCTTTCTTAAAAGTGGGAAGTACATTTGCTAGTTAGGTACATTCCCTCACTGTACTGTTTAGTTATAAAGTTGAGTTAATGGGTTAAGCTTTGTTTGTTATGTTTATGTATGTACAGTAATGACAGTACCTTTATTGTAATGGATCATTGTCTGTTACTTTCAATATACAATCGAATTTATGAATTTCACTCCCAACACCAAACACCTCCCAATTAAATTTATGAATACATGTGACCCTACCGGATTCGAACCTGGGTTACAACATGCAGATCTTAAACACTCTAACCATTACACCATCAAGACAATTAAAGGTTAATTACATGACTACGATATTATATCCATTTATCGAATACTGGATATCAATCTAATCTCGTACTCAAACCCAACTGCACACTGAATAGCCTAATGTTTAAGTGAAAGGAAATAATATTTTATGGGGTACAGATCTCTAAGGACCAACCTCGCTATGAAATGTTCCTGAACCTATAGGAATAATCTATTGTATTAATTTCACTCCCAACACCAAACACCTCCCAATGAAATTAATGGAAGCATGTGATCCTACCGGGATTCGAACCATTACACCATCAAGACAGTAATAGGTTAAGTACATGACTACAATTTTGTATCCATTTATCGAATAAGTGAAAGGAAAGAATATTTTTATGGAGCACAGGACCGGCCTCGCTATGAAATATATATATATATATATATATATATATATATATATATATATATATATATATATATATATATATATATATATATATATATATATATATATATTTGGAAGTTAGTGTAGCCAGGTAAAATATTTTCTTGAAGGCATGTGAGATTAAATAAAACAGCATAGTAAGCATTAATATGCTTTTTTATTTAGAGATTCAATGTCTTGTGTAATTTTTCGTTGTCGGTCATTCAACTAAGTTATCAGCAGGTTGTGGGGTGGTAGGGGTTGTAGGAGGTTGTAACGTTTCAGCAATAGCTCTTGCCATGTTCACACAGGTAATGATAAGAATAGAAAAAATATAGGTTTTATCCCCAGAGGGGAGAAGAGAAAACCTAATATTTAGTAGTGGCCCCAAAATCATTGACGATATGCCTATTAGTATAATAGTCCTCTTTCAAGTACCCGCGGTCCGCGCATTTGAAATACCCGTCGCAGGGAGAGAGAGTCCTACATCATAAGTGCAACGCTAATTCTCTTATGGAATCGTCTTTATGATTGGGTAATCACTTCAAAAAAACTTCGTAAAAAAAACAAAAAAACATGTACTTAATAATTGTTATAATAAGGCTTTCCATCACGTGGATGATGATATGCCTGATATCTCAAGACTGGAGGGGGACATTCGTGATAATATCTATCTATCTATCTATCTATATGCTCAGGCCCAATCCCCATTTTGGGGGTAGCCGACTCAAGACAGAGCAAGAACAGGGAAAACACAAAAACAACATAAAACAACGAATAAACACAGATAAAAAGCACAAACTCACACACATCCAGGTCACCCAGGAGAAGACCCAGAGACCAGGGTCACCAAAGGTCGCTCCAGCACTACCCCGGCCCCCGACCACCCGGAGAGGTTCCGTTCTCGGCAGGCAGACATGCAGCGGAGCCAAAGCCACAAGCTCTCCCACCACACTTCCAGGCGCTCCCTTCATATTAATCGTCTCCCCGGGCCAGGCGCCTGATGGACTATTATCTAGTCCAACTTGCGCCCGATCCCTTACTCCAAATGACCACGTGTTCACTCAACTATTCACAAGCATTCTCCATTCACTCCTGTCCACCACCACTTCCCCTGCCTGATCTATAGTCATTCCTCTATCATCCAAAGCTTTTCTTACACAGTCTCTCCATCTCAATGGGGATCTTCCTGCCCTTCTATCTCCCCTTGTACCTGACTCACATATTCTCTTTGTAAGCCTTTTATCTCCCATTCGTTCAACATGACCATACCAGCTCAGCACGCTTCTGTCCACTCTGGCTGACAAATGTTCCTGCTGCCCCACTCTCCTACGTATCTCTTCATTCCTCAATCTGTCTCTACGAGTAACTCCACACATACTCCTCAAGCAGCTCATCTCCATCACATCCAGCCCTCTTTTCTCCTTTTTCTTCAGAGCCCATGGTGATAATATCACCACTAACAAATGTGTATAGGTAGAGAAAAAGAATCCTATAACAAAATCAGTATTTTATTGTTTACATACAATAACCAGTACAACATTGGACAGCTAGCAGTGAGTTACTTCAAAGAAAATCTGCTTACATGACCATGTAGGTACATCGAAAAAAATATCACATTTGAGATTCATAAGGGTTGATGTTCCAGGCACATAAATTATATCATTGTGTTTTTATGGCCTCACAACAACTTTGCACACATGAGATTCTTTGTACGTCTTCTATATCTAAATTATCACTTTGATAGTTATCTTATTCTAAAATTAACTTGTTAACTGGAGGACCCGCTTGACTAAACAGTCTCACAGGCCCTGTTTTCAGCATTATGGACAACCAATAGGGTACTTCTTGATCTACTCGATCCTCTGATGTGACCCTAGATTGTGTGCACTTGTCCTATTTTGTGCCGAATGTTATAAATAATCTATAGTTGCAACTATGATAAATATTCATAAAACTTAAAATAAAATGTCTTTACACTTTGTTGCCAACTCGACTACTTGTGTTTATTGTTTGTGATTTACTCATCTCGTCCGGCAGGGGGTCCCTTGGTCCTGTGCTCACCGGAACTCCCCCCCCCCCCCCCCTCTTTCTTTAGCCTGAAGGCGCAAGTTCAATAGCTCTTGACCCCATAGACCCGCCGCCGAACGAACATAAGGTATTTGTTAGGGTTTTCTACTGTCCTAACAGCTGACTGTTCTCCAGAAGAACGGGTGCTTCTCACCCGGTGGACCGGAAAAGGGGGGATGACTTTTCTAAGTGTTAGCCTACTTGCTATGACGACGTTGGTGTATGAGTTGTGCCTCCAATAATCTTTGACCTGAAGTCCCGGATTGAGAAGCACCACCCTCCTTCTGCGGAGTAATCATGTGACATGAAGGATGCTTTTGCTCTTTTTGGGTGGAGCCAAAGAATCCTTAGGACGGAACCATACTGGACCAAGGCATACACAATTAGAGAGCGCCGGAGTCGTATCAAAATTAATAGTGGGAGATTTGGTTCCGCCTTGGTTCTACACACTACATCATACTGGCATCCGCCTCTAGAAGGTAGTTGTGGTATCCTACGACTTGTAGCTCAGTGAGAAGGTAAGAAGTGACCAATCTTTGTAACTGTCTTTAACCAATAACTCGCAATACCACCTGTATTACCTGGTGTGACGTGAGAGCTGTGTAGTCAACTTCTGACTGAGCTACTATCAAACAGGAACCCAGCAAGAAAAATTGCCCTCATTATCTATGGTTATTGAGTTGTATCAGCGTGATATTCTCAGGTCTGATATCAACTTGTATAACTTTGCACTCATTAACCCATGGTTCCGACCCACGGCGGTATGTGCAGGCCTGATAAGCTAACAATTGGTGTAGGAGGGGTTCAGTAATGTACTAAAGGTAGGTGTAGGATGCTACCAAGCGCTAATTCCTCTTTCTCCTCCGTAACATATCCGCGTATTTTCTTTAGAAATTCGCAGGTCTTTCTGGCCTTGTTTAACATATCGTTACTTGAATGTCAAACCTGTCGTCTAGTAAGCCGGTAAAGAAAGTAGTGATCTTTGATATTGTTTCCGGCCGGAGTTCAAGCCCGGATCTAGGGATTCGCCTCTGGTGGCAGGGATTCAATGTCTAAAAGGCCTGAATGTTTCAACCGGGGCTTAGTCCGGATGTTCTTTCTACCGCCAGAGTTTACTAACCCTCGCGAGGTATGTCACTCCATCCTTTAATTGTTGTTTTAAGGGGCGTGTCGGGACTTAATCAAAACAAGACCTTTAGGGAAAAGCTTGTCTATTGTCTTTTGTTAACTGGAGAGGGGTGTTAAGCCATATTGTCAGATATCCATCCGGCGTCTTCCTTTTTAGGGGCCTACATGTTGAGTCCTTTTAAAGGTGGTCGGGTCAGTGAGAGGTATCTAACACTATTTCGTACCCCATGTTTAAGACTTTAACGGGGAAGATACCTAGCCTTTTACCTTCAGCGTACGGCATAAGTACCGTAACTTCAAACGGTACCGACGCCTTAACACCTTACGAGCGGCCTATGCGGTTTATTTATGTGTACCGCCCAGCGGGGTGTTTTTAGCCAAAATAGGGCTGTTTACGTGATCATTTTCATGCCTAAATAAGACCCAGAACGTAAAACAAGTACCTATCCCTGAAAGGGCATAAACAGAGCTTTCGAATGACACCATAACGATCCTTGTATGATGGATAGTTTTCTTGCAATAACCGTGCAACGCGAGTGCAAAAAGCATGTAATTCGGTACTTTCGGTACATAATTGAGTATGTAGCGAGTGAGAGAGGGAGGAGGGAGCTGAGATTTGTGTCAGTAGGTTCGCCGCGGTGGTCTGGAGCAGTCATACGCTCGCTAGTCTCCTGCCACCACTTGTCTCTCTCTCTCAGCCACATTACGTGCTGAAATTGCCACTCGAGTTATGTCGAGCGCCGCCACATAGTCCAGCTTTATTTAACTCGACTTAAGTGGTGGGCCGCTTTTTAAGGGTTAAAACTCAAGACTCTCATTCTTCATATGTTTCTGCCCGGAATCAAGCCAAATCTGTTCTTTGACTTGCCAAACACTCTTTCATCAATAATAAATGCACTGAACTATCCAACTCTAGCTCTTCCCAAGCTTTCTGGCATCTAGCCAAAAACGTCTCCAACAATTTCTCTTCCTCGTCTTTCCCTCCCCTTTCCCACTCTGATGGCACAACCATCACTTCTTCCTCTGACAAAGCTAAACTCTTCGCTCAAACTTTTGCTAGAAACTCCACCTTGGATGATTCCGGTGCTATTCCTCCCTCTCCGCCCTCCTCTCTCTTACTTATGCCTAATATCCTAATCTCTTCTAAAGATGTACTTTCTACCCTCTCTGGGCTTAACACTAATAAGGCGTACAGTCCGGACGGTGTTCCTCCTGTTGTTCTCAAAAACTGTGCTTCCGTGCTGACTCCCTGCCTAGGCAAACTCTTTCGTCTCTGTCTATCCTCTAACGTCTTCCCTTCATGCTGGAAGTTTGCTCACATTCAACCTGTCCCAAAGAAGGGTGACCGCTCTCAACCCTCCAACTATCGTCCAATTGCTCTTATCTCTTGTCTTTCTAAAGTTTTTGAAACTATTCTTGCTTCCAAATTTCTTAAGCATTTCTCTTCTCATAATCTTCTCTCAGATCGCCAGTATGGCTTCCTTAAGGGTCGCTCTACTGGTGATCTTCTTTCATATCTTACTAACTCTTGGTCATCCTCCTTTCGGGACTTCGGTGAGACTTTTTCTATTGCACTAGACATATCGAAAGCCTTCGATAGAGTCTGGCATAAATCTTTAATTTCTAAACTACCCTCCTTCGGTTTCTATCCCTCCATCTATGCCTTTGTCTCTAATTTCCTTTCCGGCCGTTCCATAGCTGCGGTTGTGGACGGCCATTGTTCACTTCCTCACCCTATAAACTCTGGTGTTCCTCAGGGCTCTGTCCTATCTCCTATTATCTTTCTAATTTTTATAAATGATCTCCTTAACTGTACCTTAATTCCCATCCATTCATACGCAGACGACTCAACCTTACACTACTCCATTAGTTTTTCAGAACGCCCCAGCCAGCAATCCCTCAACGACAAACGTAATGAAGCCATAGAACTCTTAAATTCTGATCTAAATACTATTTCCAATTGGGGCAGAGAAAACCTTGTTAACTTTAATGCTTCCAAAACCCAATTTCTCCATCTATCTACCCGTCAGGATCTCCCAGCGGACTATCCCTTATTCTTCAACAATACAAAAATCAACCCTTCATCTTCTCTCAATATTCTTGGTGTCTCTTTTTCTTCTGCTCTCATTTGGAAGGACCATATTACCAGTCTTGCTAAGGCAGCCTCCCAGAAGCTGGGTGTGCTCAACCGCCTTAGGGGGTTCTTTTCCCCTGCACAGCTTCTTGCTCTGTACAGGGGCATAGTGGGCGCCCTTGTATTGGGGATTGTTCATGGGTGTGGGGAGGTTTCCTCTCACACCGCTCTCCTAGACAAAGTTGAAAGGAAGGCCTTTCGTATCATTAACTCCCGTCCACTCACCAACTCTCTGCAATCTCTCTCTCTCCGCCGCAATGTTGCATCTCTCTCGCTATTCTATCGCTACTATAATAATCAGTGTTCCTCAGAGCTATCCCAGTGCATACCACCTCCTTTACGTAGGACACGTGGTACCCGTCTTGCAACTCAATCCCACCCCTACTCTGTGCAACTCTCCAACCCAAGAGTGAAACGTTACTCTCAAACTTTCTTCTACTCAACATCTGAGCTCTGGAACTCTCTCCCAGAATCAGTCTTTCCCTCTTCCTATGACTTAAATTGCTTCAAACTCCGTGTGTCCAGGCATTTTGGCTCGAACGTCCCTTGATTTTGGCCCTGTCACTCTTCAACTATGGGGGAGGCACTCGCTATAGGCAGTTATGCCTTTTGCCTCCCTCAATCACATAGAAAAAACAAAAAAAAACAAAAAACTATTAAACCACTAGCATGAGGGACCCTGTTACCATGTGCATGTTTAAGTCAACTACCTATTAATGGTCTGTTACTTTTAACTCCACCGTGATGGGATGCTCTGATAGGTTGGAAGGTCATGACTGATAACTCTTTTGGGAGTTCCTTTTTTATGATTAACTCCGCCGGCTGTTGTTTATGAACTAGGTTGTTTGTGTCTCATGAAGTAATGTATTTCCACTACCTCCGGTGGGGAGATCGATTCATGAGTGCAACTTACATGTGTAACTTTTCCCACCAGTTTATACCATCCGGCGGGGAAAAGACTCAACCCTGGCGGAGAAACATTGTGGTATAATCAGACGCTCATCCCGCCTTGTTGACCTTGGATCCTGGTTATAGTGACATAAAGAATTGCAATTGTCATGGAAATTCCACCTAACTCCTTAATTTATGTCATAACTCTAAATCTTACACCTGTGCCAACCAACAGCCAGTTGTCTACCGTTTCCTCTCCAGAATTTTGAAACTTGTTTTCTTGAATTGCAAATTAGACCGAAGTAAGGCTTATAGTATAGAAACTGGTGTCTTTACCCTAGATAAATGATATCCCCCAGTAACCTGGACTGGACCCACCGCACCAGAAGTTATAGAAACCTCTGCATGCTGGCCCTTATGCGCTTTGTTGCCTTACCTATGGCTTCTAATCTGGCGGCGCGGGTATGGGGCTACTATTTTCGTGGTGTCATCCTAATGGACGCCTATCATTGAAAGGGCGCATTGTATTGTTACTGTTATGGGCTAGTGTTATACTGAACTGCGGTGTAATCCGTTGTGGTCCCCAGAACGACAAGGCACAGTGGAGTTATGTAAACCTTGCTCTGCGGATCGTTCTGATTTGAGGGACTCCGTTCCTCCGAGAGGTTAAGAGATGGTAGGAAGTAACGAGGTCGCCGGAGCCCCTCTACGTCCTGTGTTCTCTCGTCCTCCACTATGCCCCTTGTTTCTGGGACCGCTGCCCATTACCGCCTGACTTCACCAGTATTACTGAGTGTTCGGTAGGCGTCCCCTCGGATCCACTCGCCCGCGATGGGCCCCGGGAGAGAGAGAGTGGTAAAACAATAAATGGGTGTTATCGGGATGGTTAGACGACTGACTATTGCTTGGCTAACCTTCACTTTCGTACTGACGTGATCTAATTGAGCTTACATTGTCAGAATTTAAAGTGGTGGCTGTAAGTTGTTGCGCAAATAGTAAAGAGCCTGCCTTGTCTCTGGACTTAGTACCGAAGACGTCAGCACTGGAGATCTGAGGACCCGGCGGCAAACACCTGCCGGTAAACCTCTTACCATAAACATTCTCAGGTGCTGACGCGCACGTACCGCCTCCAATAATGCTCTCCGTATGTCCTCTAAAGAGCGTACTGGATGTGGTAAGACCATGCGTTAAAATAATTCTATGCTCTCATCTAGTGTCTGATTAGCCTTAGTGTCTGCCGGTCTCGAGATGGTCTGGGCTGTGTGGGGATTCATGAAGAACTGAGCAAATAACCGACAAGTTGATTACGTAATTTAAAGTCCCTATCAAGCTCGCCGGGGGGAGGAATATTGAACTGTTCCTGGAAGTCTTTTTGTGATAATTGAGGAGACGTCAGGAATTCAAAGAGGGAAGTTGGGACCTTTCCTGCCTGTTTATTCAGCAAAGTGAACCTAACTGGGCTGGATAGGGGAATGGGAAGTAAGGGTTGCGAAATTAATGACATCGCAAATTGCTGTGCCTCTACATCCCAGGCCACCCAAGGACCAAAACCTACCTACCTCAAAACTACTCCTGGACATTTACACGTTAGTCACGCCGGGGTTGTAGCCAACTCCAGTACTTGCTTGACCTGGAATTGATCACCTTGTAAGCCATAAGGCCGGGCACAATCGGGGCAGTTTAGTAATGAAGGGGGAGGTGGTACTGAATCTGAAGGCTTGTATGCAAAGTACTCATAATAGCCCACATCTGGTACCGCTTTGATTGGAACCTGTAATATGTTACCCTGTTCATCTTTTGCTCTAAATTCCTTACTCCTGTTTACCTCAATGGTCCACTCACTAGGGACCGGAAACTCCCCCGACAAGGTTATGCGTGCCGCGCTGGGGAATTTAGCTTGAACTGGAGACCAGGTCTCTGGTTCTGGAATAGTATTTACTGAGGCAATGGTTTGTAACTGTTGGTCTAGAGAGGGTGCTACAAAACTTGATGTAACACCACACACATTGGGAGATGGAAAAATGGCGGGCACTGCATGCCACTCGCCGGATGACCCTTGAACGTGAAGCTAGGGGAACATGGCGCTTTCGGCAAGATTAATGTGGCGGGCTTTAAAGGTCGTACTACTAAACCTGTCGGGGTTAGGGAATAGAATATGCCTCACGTGCCTTCTGCGTGTAGTAAGAGGCGACTAAAGAGGTTGGGTCGGTGGGCTTGCGATCCCCACCCGGAAAATATATCTAAGCAAAGAAAAACGAACGAACAGCCTCGGATGCGGACGGAACCTACGTTGACGAACCACGACCGACTAAGGACATTCCATCGTACATTCTGAGAATGGCTACGTGGAATGTTAGTGGCATGAATGATGACACAAAAGAGAGAGAGGTTCTGGAAGTGTTAGTGAATGCCAGGCTGGATGTATGTGGAATGACAGAGACCAAATGGAAAGGTTCAGATGTGAGAGAGTGGGAGTGTGGAATGGGTGTGTGTGCTGGAGTGAGTGAAGGAACAGCGAGAGAAGGTGCATGTTTGTTTGTAAGTAGCAAATGGAAGTAATGTGTAAGAGAGTATGGGTCTGTGGGTTCAAGGATTGTGTGGGTGAGAATGAAAGTAGGAATACAAACGTGGGTGATTGTATGCGTGTAGGCCCCGACAGAGGATATACTTGAAAGAAAGAAAGAGGAGTTCTGGATGAATGTGGAGGCGTGCCTGGAGAAGTTTGACAAGAACGAAAGAATATTTTTGATTGGGGATATGAATGGTAAGGTGGGTGATAGGAAAGTTGAGGGAGTGGTGGGAGGGTGCAGGGTACCATCAGAGGTGAATGGGAATGGTAGTGCACTTGTGGACGTATGTGTGGGGAGGAGGCTGTGGATAGCCAACACCTTCTTCCGACACAGAATGATCCACAGGTACACGTGGAAACGGATGTTGACGATGAAGGATAAAACAGCGGTGGAACGAAAGTCATTAATTGATTATGTATGTGTGGATGAACGAATGAAGAAATCTGTGATAGATGCTAGGGTGTATAGGGGTATTGGGGGGGTCTGGCTGATCATTATGTAGTGGTAGCTAAGGTTAAAATATAAAAGAAGTGGGTGAGGAGAGCTGGAGGGAGACGAGAGGAGGGTGGAATGGTGAGGAGGGTGGAGAGGTTGCAGGAGGAGGAAGTCAGGGAGGAGTACAGGAGAGCAGTGGAAAGACGACTAAGTGGATTCGACCTGGAAGTTATGGAGGAAGTGGAGGAGATGAGCAAGGTGTTTAAGGATGAGATCTGTGCAGCATGTGAGGAGGTGTGTGGAGTGAGGAGAAGAGGGAGGGGAGTGAAAGGTACAGCATGGTGGACAGAATAGGTAAGAATAGCTGTGGAAGAAAAGAAGAAAGCATATAGAGAGTGGTTGGGTAGTAGAGGGAATGAATATTTCGAGAGACAGAAACGAGCGAGGTACGTGGAGAGTAAGAGGGTGTTGAAGAGAGTAGTGAAGGAAAGTAAGAGAAGAGTAGATGAGGAATTTGGAAGGAATCTGAGTGTAAAATGGAGGGAGAGTAAGAAACTGTTCTGGAAAGAAGTCAAGAAAGTTAGGGAAGGTAGCAGGGGAAGCAGTAAGGGTGTGAAAGATAAGAATGGGAGAATGATGGCCAGGAAGCAAGAGAGAGTCGAAAGATGGAGGGAGTACTTCAGTGAGTTGCTAAATGTAAGGAATGAAGAGCCAGCAAACATAGCTGGATATGGTATGGGAGGGAGAAGAAGAGAAGTAGTGGAGGAGGAGGTGGGGATCAGGAGGTCAGAAGTGTGGGAAGCCATGAAAAGAGTGAAGTTGGGGAAATCACCAGGAACAGATGGAGTGTGTGGGGAAATGTTGACATATGGTGGTGATATAGTGATAGAATGGGTATGGAAAATGTGCAAACTAGCATGGGAGAAGGGGAGTGCACCCGATGACTGGAAGACTGGCATATTAGTCCCCCTATATAAGGGCAAAGGGGAAAGAGGAGTGTGTGGTAACCACCGAGGAATATGTCTTCTAAGCGTAGTAGGGAAGGTATACAGTAGGGTAGTGATGCGCGAGAGTGAGAGTGAGAACGGAGAAATGCATAGGCGACGAGCAGGGAGGTTTTAGGAACGGAAGAGGATGTGTAGATCAGATTTTTGCCCTGAATTGTATTGTGGAGAAATATCTGGAGAAGAAACAAAAGGTGTATGTTGCCTTTATGGACTTGGAGAAGGCCTATGACAGAGTGGATAGAGAAGGTTTGTGGAAAGTACTTAGAATATACGGAGTAGAGGGCAAGTTGCTGAAAGCAGTGAAGAGCATGTATGAGGGTGCAAAGGCGGCAGTACGTGTGGAGAGTGAGCAGAGCGAGTTCTTTGACCTGAATGTTGGTTTGAAACAGGGTGTGTGATGTCCCCATGGTTGTTTACTGTATATATGGATGGAATCATGAAAGAAATACTATCAAGAACAGTGGATGTTGGTGTATCGCTGAAATGGGAGGGAATTGAGTGGAAGCTACCTATACTGCTGTTTGCGGATGATACAGTTCTGATGAGTGATAATGAATGGGATTTGCAGGGTCTGGTAAATGAGTTTGGAACAGTGTGCGAAAAACGGAATTTGAAGGTAAATGCGGGGAAGAGCAAGGTTATGGTCTTCGAAAGGGGTGAAGTCACAGAGTGTGAGGTGAAGCTGAACGGTCAGGCTATGGAGATCGTCAACTCTTTAAGTATCTGGGCAATGTGTTGAGTAAAGATGGGACTATGGATGAAGAAGTTCGGGAGAGGGTACAACAGGGGAAGAGGGTTGTAGGAACGCTAAAAGCAGTAACAAGAAATAGGGTGGTCAGTATGGAAGTGAAGAAGTCCTTGCATGACAGTGTGGTAATCCCGACACTGACTTACGGAAGCGAAGCATGGACGTTGGTTGAGAGACTCAGACCAAGAGTGAGAGCAGTGGAAATGAATTACTTAAGGAGTGCGTGCAGAGTTACATGGAGGGATAGACAGACTAATGAGGAAGTAAGAAGGAGGTGTGGTGTGGAGGTAGATGTGCTGGAAAGTGTGAAAAGGAACAACTTGAGATGGTTCGGCCATATGGAACGTATGGAAAGCGAAAGAATGACTAAGAGGGTGTACGAGAGCGAGGTGGAGGGACAGAGAGGGAGAGGTAGACTGAATGAGAGGTGGAAGGATGGAGTGAGGAAGTACATGAATGAAGGCGGTGCTGGTTGGGGGGAGGGGCGTCGACTGACTGGGGACAGAGGTGCATGGGGGCGGTTCGTTCGTGGCCACACCTTCGGGGATCACGGCGTCAGACAATAGATAGATAGATAGATAGACTACTAAACCTGTCGGGGCAGCTTCGGTGTCTCAGTGGATGTGATACGAGCTTTCTTAGGTACATGACAGTGTTTTAGCATCCTATGAAATATGTCATCAAGATCCTTAACTGTGATATATATATTATGAGATTTTCTCCCGGACATAGGTTTCTTTAATAACCTCTTTTTACCTTGGGTTATCTCGGTTCCGTCACTTACCTCTGGGGTTTCTGGAACCTCTACTGTCTTGGACATCGGTCTAATTTTATGTCTTGGGACTTTATGTCGCCTCCCCTTTTTTGTATTTTCCTGTAGACTATCAAAAGTTAGGTGTCTCGCGGAAAACGTCTGAGGTTCGCTCTCAACCACTTGACGATTGGAGGAATAGTGCCCTGGGTATGTCTGGGAAGTTAATTGCGGTCGACTTACTTGAGGGCTCACCACCGTCTCATGGTCATTATTCGCCTGCACCTGGGTATTAGTTTCTAATATCTTAGGGGACAGTATTAGTTTATGACTTGGTAACTTCTTATGCGACAGTCCTAGGCCATGACTTGGTAGCAAGAGAGGAGCATGAGGAAAGACTAATTTGCTCTTTGAGAGGCCTATACTCAAACCTTCTGCACCGGTATGGGGAGGAGGCGTCTTACCGACCACCCCGTTCCCGGAACCAGCCGACTCTAAGACCGGCGCTTCCGAGACCGGGACCGGCGGGGGAGATGGCGACCGTGGTGTTAACCAGTGCCGCGACTCCGCCTCCTCCGTGTTGGCATTCGCATGAATTTCTGCCGTGACATAATGGGTGGAACTCGTAACTTTATTTCTCTTAGGGGAAATAGCAGATGGCCTGGCAGATTGTGGGGACTGTTGTTTAGGTGATCTGGTCCTCTTGTGACCTCGTGGTGACGCCGAACGAGTCCTTTTCTTGCGGATGGGGGGGGGGGGGGTGTTTCTCCTTGAGACTCCTCACTACTACTACTACCGATTAAATCGTCGGAAAGAAGTTGTGATAACTTAGTATCTAGGAGCTCTGACTTAGAGGATGAACAATCAAGGGGGGTTGAATATGTGAGAATGTGTTGCCACAGGTCTGGGTCATCACAAACCAGCTCTTTATTCGCCGCGCCCCTAGCATAGGCGGAGAAGCTGTTCTTAATATCGACCAGTGCTACTAGGCATGCTAGGTCTTGTTTACTAAACCAGTCGGCACACAGATCTGAACAAGTTGGGCACACCTGAGAGTTCCAGATGAAGCTAGATTTGTCTAGACACTTTACACACTTAATACAAAATTTATGTGCTATGACTGGGGTTAAGAAGCAAGTGGGAGATGCACAAAAGCTAGTGCGAGGCATGATGGTGAGAGAACCCCCCCCCGCCGGGTTCTGCACCGTAGCCTGCTGCCCTGTGTTGCTCCTGATGTGCTGGGTTCTGGAAAATAAAATTTCCAGGAATCAATGCTCATAAGGATAAACCGAGAGGTAACACATTATATCTTACAAGTACGCCGGAAGGGCAGTTGTAGTTCCAACTGCTACTCTGACCTTCCGCCATACCTGAATGAAAATCAACCTTCAAGGTGTTTTCATTGTCGAACTGCTTACCTGTGACTGTGTCACTGGCCTCTGAAACCTCGTCAGATAATCATCGTATCCCGAGACATCCTCTGGGATAAACAACGCTCACTGGACTGTGTCGCTGGGCGCTAAAAAGTCAAGTTGTGTGAGTGACGGGGTTCCAGGCGAGTTCGCTCGGCCGGGCCGAGCTCACTTAACCGAGGAAAACGTACTTCCGCCGGAAGTGAAGTGGCACTACAAACCACCGTGGGACAAGATTGGCCATCCCCGCCTCAATGTAAAGTGAAGGTGCGGCGTCAATACACAGAGAGACCGCCGGAAGGGGAATCAACCTAATTTTGAGGAAACGGATTTTTGTTTTTTGTTTTTTTGTTTTTTTTTTCTATATTCCAACTTACTTCCTCTCGGGCATAGGCTGAGAGCCTTAACATTCACCGCTTTACAATGAACAGTGAAGCCCGTGAGGTCTTGTTCCAGTCTAGGGAGTGAGACATGTGAAGCACGTAGAGTTCACCGAGTACCTGCCATCTTGCCTTCACATGAGGCACGGTGCTCACTCATGGCCCGAAACGACCCCATCTCTGAAGCCACCTCGTTCCCGTGCTTCACTGTCTCACCCCCTACTCTCGGACTCTCACACTTACACACACACAACGCCACCTGTTGAGCAGATAACTCACCAGGCATTGCACCCCTATAGCATATTTTGAATATGGGAATATTCATACAGTGCTATTTAATCAGGGAACAATGAGGGTATTTTATTGACGTTTCGGTGGGCTTGTGGTAATGCACTGATACTAGGTACAGCACAAATTCCATCCCAATAATATCTTCCCATTGATACATCTGGATTTGAACCCGGGACCTTTGGATTACCAGGCCAGTGGCAAGACCACTCCACCACACCTCCCCTACGATATAAAGTCCGACTCCCCCCCCAAAACCCCACAGACAACAGGACGTCTCCTGACACTGGTAGGCTTGCAAAGCACAGCAAGAAACCAGAAATACATCTTAATCTTAGAGCTACAAAAGTATAAATGACATCAAATAATTTTCCTAGCCCACTAAGACAATACCCCTAAAGAGGCTGGCCACGAGGCTCGTAGGAAAACTTGTCATGGCTCTGTAGACTCATACCTCCGAAGAAAACAGCATCTCGAAGCGACAGCACCCGGAACGGGGAAAAGCGGACACAGACTCCAGAAAGTTTCACACCACGTGTGACAACTCTTAGACCAGAGCGTCTGCTAAAAATCAAATAAATGCAACTGCCTCATAGCGACGGCCAAGCAGCATTATCTTGCGAAAAGTAGCCTCCTACCTAAGAGCTAAAAAGCAACAGCTAAGGCGCACGAAACGAACAAGAATATACATGACGCGTGGGGCCCAATGGGGGCAAACAAGGTGCCTGTACAATAGTACCCTATTTTAACACTCTCCTGCGGACACGCCAATGGGGCTGCCTGATCTAGCTAATCTAAACCTATTCTAGTACAACTCAGATAAATACAAATGAGCAAACGACTCACTAGAGTTGAGCGAACGAAGAATAAAGTGGAGTTCAGGCAGGCACGTCTGGCATTGGTGGTCGCAGGGAGACGAAGGAAGTATGGCGGCTCGGTGAGCAGCGTCTGGGCTAGAATCCACATAAGACATCCATGTGATGGAAAGCCTTATTATAACAATTATTAAGTAAATGTTTATTTTTGTATTTTTTACAAAGTTTTTTCGTTTCCCAATCATAGAGACGATTCCATAAGAGAACTAGCATTGCACTTATGATGTAGGACTCTCTCTCCCTGCGGCGGGTATTAATAATGCGCGGACCGCGGGTACTTGAAAGAGGACTATTATACTAATAGGCATATCGTCAATGATGGAAGGGCCACTAATAAATAGATGGGTATTTATAGGGGGGCTACAGGGTTCACGCGTCGCAAGGTTTGCACATGTGGGCGGGGCTAGTCGGCAGTCTGCGTCTGTGGTTGGCTGGCCGCTGCTAGCCGCGCACTGCGCCTGTTGATTAGCTGTTGGGGTCCAGGGGGCACCAAAAGGTGGGAGTTGGCTAGGTGTGGCGTTGGCGGGGTCTTTTCCATCGTGTAGTCTGTGGGGG
Source organism: Paralithodes platypus (assembly GCA_032716605.1). Lineage (NCBI taxonomy): Eukaryota > Metazoa > Arthropoda > Malacostraca > Decapoda > Lithodidae > Paralithodes > Paralithodes platypus. The sequence goes on along the minus strand of CM064498.1, from coordinate 42,840,506 downwards.
TAGGATCTCCTCGCTGTGGGGAGAATATGGAGGTCTAATATCTGGTTGTTAAGTAGGGGGTTGAGTGCCTGTATGTATATAGCTTCAAGGATGGGGAGGCGTCGGGAGTCGGGTTCTTTATCTAATATGGAGGTGTTACTAACAAGGTCTTTACGGGTTAGTTGAGGGTGGTCAGGGCTGTTTTAATGGTTTTTGATGGCGCCAGATTGAAGGTGGAGGGTAAGACAACAGCTTAGGCGAGTCTCGGTCATACCGATATGCGTTTTACGGGGTCCACAGTCCCTGTTGGTACAAGAATGTTGGTATATCACATGATCCATATTCAGCTGTTTATTGTCGTTGGCAGGGCGGTTACGAAGTACAAGTTGGGAGGTTTTGGGGGATTTATAATATATGATTAATTTGATGTTGCTATCAGTGTTGGTGGGCTGGACTTTCTTCAGTATGATGTCTCTTATTACTGCTTCGTCTGTTTTGTGGTCAGAGGACATGAAGTTTTTATAGAAATTTTTTATGTCCTCGGGGCTGGAGTCGTTGTTGGGGGCTTCGTTTGTTTATACCATTTTTCTGTGTTTCTTGATGGTTTTATCCACATCAGAGTTGGAGTAGCCGTTGTATATGAGGACTTGTGTAAGGCGTTGGAGTTCGTGGTGGGTGTCCCGCCAGGAGGAGCAGTGAGAGAGAGCCCTCCTGATGTAGGCCGAGATGGTGGAGGTGTGGTACCTTTTGGGGCACTCACTTTTGCCGTTGAGGCAGAGTCCATTATTTGTGGGCTTCGTGTAAACAGTGGTTTTGAAGCCTGTGTCTTGGTTGGTGTCTAGGATGTCAAGGAAGGGTAGTTTCCCTTCAGTTGTCTCCTCGAAGGTGAAATTGAGTCCTGATGTTGTGATGAATCGTTGCTGAAGTTCTCGAAGTTCTGTGGTGTCCTTCACCCGCACGAAGATGTCATCGACTTAACGGCAGTAGATGGAGGGGCGGTGTGTTGCCAGGAGGTCCTCCTCGATAGCGCCCATGAAATGTTTTGAGAAGAGGACACCTACTGTAGGTGGCTGCCCATTGCCACACCATCTATCTGACGGTACAGGTGTCCTTGGGGGCAGATGAAGGGAGGGCAGATATGATATGATGTGTTACCTCTCGGTTTATCCTTATGAGCATTGATTCCTGGAAATTTTATTTTCCAGAACCCAGCACATCAGGAGCAACACAGGGCAGCAGGCTACGGTGCAGAACCCGGCGGGGGAGGGGGGGGGGGTTCTCTCGCCATCATGCCTCGCTCTAGCTTTTGTGCATCTCCCACTTGCTTTTTTTTTGGTGCATAGCTCCAGTTGCGATCGGAGGGCGTGTTCGGGGATATCTAGAGGTGGGGAGGCAGTAGAGTGGTATACCCGACGTATGATGATATCGATCGTCCTATCCACTGGTACATTAGTGAAGAGGCTTTCGACATCGAGTGAGGCTATTATGTTATTGTCGGTCGGTGGAGCATCACGGAGGATTTCTAGAAAGTCCGTAGAGGAGGATAGGCTGTATTGAGAGGGGGCGTGCGGCGTCAGAAGGTTGTTGAGGGTCTTTGCTATCTGGTAAGTTGCCATCGGGATTTGCGAGATTATTGGTCTGAAGGGGTTTTCCGGCTTATGGGTTTTTACAGTGCCGTAAGCGTATCCTGGGGAAAATTCACCGACGAGTTTTCTGAGGTGGATTCCGTCAGCCTTGCCATTAACCCGTGGAGCCCCGGCTAGTTTTGTAATGTTTGCGCACAAGAACCCGGCCGGTTTTCAAAAAATGATTTATTTCCAGAAACAATAGCGAATGGGTTAGGAATGAAGGAAAAACCACGAAAAACCGCTCAAAAAGCTTTAAATGGTCCTACAGAGCCCGAAAACGGATTTTATAAGAGTAAAAATTGAAGGCAATTATCCCCAAAAAACAGGTTTGCGCGCACGCGCGCACGCACGTGGACTTTGAGAGTTTTCAACCATCGGCACGGTTGCGCGGGATACGTACACAGTTCCAATACAATCTGAGCCCTCTTGAGTGGCTACACCTGAGTTTCCGGTCGGCGCAATTAGGGTGACCGCAGGCGCTTCTCTGGGGCTGTGCGTTACATACATCGCCGACGCGTCAGGCGCGTCGCTGGGGCTGTGGGTTAATGGATGTGATGATGGTGTTCGCCTTCCTTTTGATATTTCATCAGCCCTACTAACCGAAGCTGCCAAAACCTGTGGCTCCCACCGTAGCAAGATCCTCCAGAAACAACATACCCGGGCAGCTAAACAACTACGGAAAACCCCAACATCATCATAAGGTGAGCGGACAAAGCCCCATACCTGGTCCGTCCATGACAAAGAAGGATACCTTCGAAAATGGAGTCTATCCTACACGATGAGACAAAATTCCAGAGAATAACCCGAAACCCACAGATGAAATTAAAAGGAAGGTGAACACCATCATCATCTCCATTAACGCCAAGGCTGAAAAACAGTCTTCAATTTACGTCCTTTCATTTCCGTGCTTAGGTTTAACATACGTACAAATAATGTAATTAGTACAGTACAATTTTTGGGGGTCAAACCCGTACATTTAGAATGGCAAGCTCAGAGCTGAACCTTTGGGGATGTAGAACTCATTCACGGCGGACGAAAACAGTTGCCTAGATATGTAGTTGTAGAGAACCACATACAGGTTACCAAGTCTCAAGAGGAATGCTTGGGAAACAACAAACAACAAGGTAGGGTTATTCAGACTTCTATCCACACATCTGGAGGCTGTTGGTTGCAGGGTCCATCAGGCAGAGGCAGATACTGATAGATTGATAGTTACTACAGCAGCATAGGAGACTCTGGGTCGAATCATTTCTTGAGGGGGAAGATTCTGATATTCTCGTTCTGGTAATTCTAGCTAATTCTCAAACAGACATTTCATGCAACAACAAAACATACAGTAGTAGGAATATACAAAAGACCATGGCTAGTATGAAAGCTAGTTTGTTATTTTTACATGCAATAAGTTGTTGTAATATTAAACCTGTTTTTTCTTTTCAGGGCAAGAACATTTAATACAAACAAAAACTAAGTAAAGATCCGGAATTACCAACAGGAATACAGGTGTTCAATGACTCATAGACATTTGTAGATGACTATTATTTGTATTATTGTAGTATATATTTTAAAAATACTTATACTAATAGGATAGGAGTGATTCGATAGTTGTTTATCAAGTATCAGCGATAACAGAAACTATCTTCAATTAATGCATCCTTTAATTACGTTAATAGAATATGACGCGCGATCGATAGCCTGCTTTCGACGAGGTATATCTATAGTGAAAATATAGTTTCCGTTTAACAAAAGATTTCCAAATAATTGAGGCCTGATTGCCAATCCTAACTATTTCTCAAGTTAATTCTCTCATTACACAAGTCCTAAATTTCCAACCAGCATAAGTTGTAGTTATCGTTACGTTATTTCCTATTTAATCAGATCGAGTTAGAATATTGGCAACTCGTCTGATTAATCTAGTCTTTTAGTTAGCTGGGTTTCTAGATCCTACACTACCAGTTACATAATTCTATCTTTTCAAAGACCTTGGTACTTATATCACCGACCACCAAACCTAGAGTTTCAGACAGTAGGGTATTTAGATCCCATTCTTTCAATTATATAAGCCTGTCTAATAAGCTTCTTTATTACCTATTCAAAACTCTTAGGAATTCTCACTCTATATTTAACTATCTTTTGATATCTCCTAGAAATGCCCATTACTATTTCTAACTGAATAACTTGTGGTATAGTAACAATAGAAAAGCTATACCTCAACAAATGGTAGTTTATTAAATCATTTGTCTAATCAACTTTTATCTTTGGTTGTCCTATATGGATAGGCTACATAAATTTTATTGGTGGGACACAAGGCATCTGTCAAACATTTATCTCTCTCTCTTTAATTATGTTCGGGCCCATAAGGGTCCTTTAATAAAATGTGCTGGTCTGCTGCTTCGTCTCACCGTTCAACTGCTCTGACCCATACACCACCTGGTTCCTGTTCTACATGGCCTTTGATACTGTGTGCAGGCTGGCAATGTGTCGTCAGGCGGCTGAATACTGTAGGTGTATTTGTGCCGAGAGCGAGTGGTGGAGCCTGGCTTTGCTCTCCAAGTATTCTGCCTCTATTTGGTGTTGGAGGTCAGGTCTCTTATCCTTATTTATCTCCCCATTGTGCTTGAGAAAGATAAGGGGTGGTATATTACTAGGAGAGAGCGAGTGTTGCTCAAGCAGGTGCCTGTGTCCGTCTGACTCCACTGACCCCGCCCTATATACTCGCCCCCGGCACAACGTGGGCCTGTGATTGTTTGAGGTGTGCACTGGGGCTCGCCAGGGTAGGCCCGAGATCTTTAAGCTTACGCTCACCCTCTTCCAGATTACTATCTCCGTAATAACTTCCCGGCAGCGTATTTATTATGTTTTTCAGTGGCTGACAGGAATAAAAGGTTGGCACCATTACATCAGAACACTTTTTGCTGGGATAGAAAATACGGGAATGGACAGAGGGCAAGTTATGAGCCGGGCGCTTGGTAGGTTGTGCAATATTAGCTAGCAATGTGGCGGTCCTTTTGATCTCGGCATACTTCATGGTAATTGTAGGAATGACCATCCCCCAAAATGTGCTACTATCCATTGTGTCCGGGCAGAAGGCCGTAATGGGTGGGGTTGATACTTTCTCTGACACATTGACTGTACTGAGTTTACGTTACGAACAAGGCAAACACATGGAACTGAATCTCTCCTGAAGAGTTCACCAACTACCACCAGGCTCGAAGAACACCGCTGCCACCAGTACGATGGCAACTTCTGCAAGAGATATTTTCGCTCTCTTTACTCTCTGTTGTGAGTCCCGTTTTACCGAGGAGGAGGTGTTTAGAGAATACAAGAGCCAGGTGTACAAGTTTTATTACATATTTAATCAGTGGGTTCTTATGCATTTTTAATTTACAAGTACAGGTACAATGCATGGGTAAACATCAACAAAAGTCTTTAAGATAAAGTACAGCATAAATCTCCATAGGATGCACAATGAATATATATATATTATATATATATATTATATATATATATATATATATATATATATATATATATATATATATATATATGTATATATATATATATATATACGTATATATATATATATATAATATATATATATATATATAAATATATAATTATATAAATAAAATATTAGCACATACTCGGAGAAACGTAATTAATGAATATTGAACTCCTAGTTAGACTAAATTATGTGGGGGAATCCCTAGCTGGAGTTTAGTGTAAGTCAAGGTATGGCAGAGCTCTTCACCTATAGGTAGGCAGCGATTTGGTAACCTAGAGGTTAGAAAAGCGTGTGACAATACCTATAGAGGAATAATCATAGTTACGGATAGCATGTGGGGGTTTTAATTAGCAACTGGTTGAATGAATAAATTATGGTAAAAGGGGCCTGAAAGCCAGGTCTCAACTAGGCCTAGTTCAAGCAATCTCCTATTGCAGTAATAACTTATTATATTAAGTTACCAAGCAGCTGGAAAGCATTCTAGGTCCTAGAAACAGGAAGCATTTAGGTCAACACTTGATCGGGATTTGCCGTTGTTCAAGTAGCTGGGTCGGGCTGGGAAGCACCTTTGGAGCCAGGGAGCATCCAGTTCTCAGGAGGGGAGGCGAGATAATTTCCCCTACCTGGCCTGGATATTTACTTTCTAGATGCTCCCCACCCTAGGAGTGGCACAGGGAAAAAGGGCACATCGATTCACTGGTTGTAGGTGAGGTGAAGGTCGTTCTGGTTCCGGCGATGGGGGCAGGGGGGAGAGCAATGGAAAGGCCCTCTGGATTCGTCCCAGGATGCACTCCCAGGCCTCGAACCTATGTAGGATACTCATATCAAAATCTGAAAGAAAAAAAACAATTGGGTTAAAGAGCTGAACAGAATAGGAGTGGGACTGTGTTGAAAGGTGGGTGCTTCACACCCGCCGCAAAGGAGGGAATATGCACTGAAAGAACTCTGAAGAACAATCATTGTTGTAATAGCAATAAAAGAGTGAAAATATGTAACATTGTGTCGTGTAGACAGAGATTGTAGGAACTAGTAAGAGGTAGTTGATTGATGAGGCAAAAAGCTTCTGCCTCTACCCTTTCAAGAAGTGCGGTATGGGTGGAACCTCCCCACACATGCGAATAATACTCGATACATGGGCGCACTGTGCTCCAATACAGAGCAAGAAGCTGTGTGGGGTAAAGAACCCACGGAGGCAGTTGAACACACCTAGCTTCTGGGAAGCTGTCCTAGCAAGAATGGTAATATGATCTTTCCATGAAAGGTTGGGTGTAAAAGATACATCAAGAATATTGAGAGATAATGAAGGATTTAATATGTGTGTTGAAGAATAATTTAATGTCTTGTGGAAGATTACGACGGGTTGTTAAATGGAAAAAATCGGTTTTGGAGGTATTGAAAGTAACAAGATTATCTCTGTACCTCGTACATGACTTTTGGAGTGATTGCATGCTTGTTTGATGTGAAATATTAGTTGAATAGTGCAGGGCAGAGTTTCAGGATATGAGTGGATAGGACTAGAGGTACAGTTGAGGAGATCATTAATGAAATTTAGAAAGAGAACTGGAGACAAGACAGAACTCTGAGTAACACCGGAGTTGATAGGTTGAGGAAGTGAACAATGGCCGTCTACAAATGCAGGTATGGAACTTTCAGAAAGGAAATTAGATACAAAGGCACAGATAGAGGGTAGTTTTGAAATTAAATCTTTGTACCAGGCTCTATCGAAGGTTTTTTAAATGTCAAGCACAATAGAAAAAGTCTGACCGAAGTCCCGAAGGGAGAATGACCAAGAGTTAGTAAGATAAACAAATAGATCACCAGTAGAGCAGCCCTTAAGGAAACCATAATGGCGATCTGAAAGTAGTTTATGGGAAGAAAAATGCTTAAGAAATTGTTGAATTAAAAATAGTTTCAAAAACTTTAGAGATGCTAGAAATGAGAGCAATTCTACGATAGTTGGAAGCTGAGATCGATCACCCTTCTATGGAACCGGTTGAATGATAGCAAACTTCCAGTAAGAAGGAGAGACGTTAGAGGAAAGACAGAGACGAAAGAGTTTGCCTAGGCAGAGATTCAACACAGAAGAAATTTGTTTTAGTACAACGGGAGGAACACCATCTGGTACTTCATAATATTAAGCTAGAGGGCAAAAAGTACATCCTAAGAAGAGATTTATGATATAGGCATACTAAGTGAGAGGGCGTGGATAGGGAAGAATAGCACCGGAATCATCCAAGGCAGAGTTTTAGCAAAAATTTGAGTGAAGAGTTTAGCTTTGTCAGAGGAAGAAGTGACAGTAGTGCCGTCAGAGTAGAAAAGAGGAGGGAAAGACAAGGAAGTGGAATTGTTGGAAAGGTTTATGGCTAAATGCCAGAATGCTTGGGAAGAGCTAAAGTACGAAAGTTCAGAACATTTGTTATTGATGAAAGAGTTTTTTGCTAGTTGAAGAATAGATTTGGCTTGATTCCAGGCAGAAACATGAAGAGCAAAAGATTCTTGAGTTTGAAGGCGATGGTACCGTTTGAATGCTTCCACCTTATTGCGCGGAGGTAGATCAAGCAAGAGTAAACCAAGATTTGTTTGCATTAGACTAAGAGAAAGAAAATAGAATGTATGGAATGGAATGGAATGTTTGGAATGGAGAGATAGGACAGATAACCGAGATAAGTTTGTGATTGGAATTTATTATTGCTCTGTTTAGACCAACAATATTGTGTCTACTATACAAAAATATACATGAAAAGAAAGAGGAAAGCCCATTCTACAATATTAATGCATGAAACTGGGAACAAAATTGATATTTTAAACGGAAATTTGAGAAGGCCTTTGACCGTGTGCCAAGGGATGTAATGCAGTGGGCTATGATAAAACTCAAAGTAGAAGATTGGGTGGTAATAATTCGAATATTTGAGTGGTCACAAGCAGCAGTGCATTTAGAGTGCATGGGGTTATGAGTTAAGAGTTACCAGTGAAAGTTGGAGTTCACTGCGAGGTTCAGTGCGGGAGGCCAATTACTGTTTGTTTTGGTCCTGGCGGTTTAGATCAAGGGACTTTAGGACAGGACTCCCATGGGAGAGATTGTTTATATGCAGATGACCTAGGTTTTTTTATTGCAGATAGTGCAACAGGAAGCAGAGGCAAAGTTCAAAGATGGAGGGAGGATTTGGCAAACAAGGGTCTAAGAGTTTAACATAGAATAATGCAAAGGTCATGATTAGTGGAGTAGGGCGCAGAATCTATGGAAGAAGTAGCGCCAGTCCCAGCGCAGTATGGGGGAAGGGGGTGGGAAGTAACCTCAATTCAATAGCTGCGTCTGGGTAGTGGACTGGGTACACAAGAGATGTAATGGTGCTATAGGACATTTGACAGAGAATCATAGACTATTGAATGTGCTGTGGTGCAAGTGAGAACTTGTGTTAAATGACCCGCCTGTTTTAGTATTGAATTTCGTTCGACGACAGTGTAACGCTGGGAGTGGTGTGAATATATTCCTGCCTATTTGGGCGATCAACAGTGTTCGGCGGAGAGTGGTGCTGAAGCTTGTCGCCATTGCTAGAGTCCAGAAGTGGGTTGGACAAGTTTAGGAGCGCTGTTGCCGACACTCCTGACCATGAGAGGACACTCACTTCACCTTTAGGGAAGGTGTATGCCTCGTGTTTAAGGAGTGGCTAATGACCTATATCGTCGGAGATAGTGGCCTGGCTAAAGCAGAAGATATTGTTACGAACCAGCACTAACGAAATAAACAAGGGCACTTAATATTGGACTAGAAGATAGGCTATATCTGGCAACAACGGTACGCTAACTATTCCAAACCCTCGAAACTATTAAGCCGGTGAAACAAAACACTTACCCCAAACAACAGCACCACTTACACCCTCCAGAGTTAATCTACTGGATAACGTGGTATCCCAATTAACTGGGTTAAGTGTACTTCTACAAAAGACTTTCCTTTCCGGTGACGGCAAACTGCCTACTCACAACCGGATTACTTTACGTTAATGAAAATTGCTCTCAAGTAATAACAATGCTTAAATAAACTTATGACAAGATTTAATAAAGGAGTATATGCTTACGTTAAACTTTTAGTGGGAGGTCCTGGAACTCAACACTAACTCAACGTCTTCAATGCTCTATGAAAACACTGGAAGTCTAGTCCTAACAGCATCAACAGATATGGAATCTTCTGAAAATGTCCTGATGCTCTAGATGCGTCGTCGAATAAAGAACAGAAATAATGCAGGGGCAGGACACCAAAGCGTGTATCTTAAATACACCAACAAGTAGGATTACCTATATTATAAAACAAGGGAGGGAGGATGGCAACAACTCTGTGAGAGCACTAATAGTACAGCCACTCAAAAACCGTACTTCCCCTTAGCCAACGTAACATCCATACTGGGTTGTGCACTATGCAATCAACCTAGTGCATATAAACAAATACGTGAATAATTCCTAAAGCAATATTATGCAGTTAAAAAGTTAATAAACGTCACATTCTATGCTGTCTTTCCTACTAATAAAGTCTAGCACGCGGCAAAAAAGGTACAAGGAGCCTAGGCAGAGCGCAAGCATGCTCGTAGCCTACTGTTTCCCCTGAACAGATTTCCCTTATGTTTACGTTAAGTGACTAGGAGGCTCTCTTTGGTAAGTTCCAGATCTCAAGTAACTGGTCTTACCCTGGCGCGTCCACAAAGGTCAACAAAATGAGGTAGCAAGCATACAGCCAGAGTAGGCAAAAGCCCTTCGCTTGTAAATACTGCTACGCTCGGCGCAAAGGAAAACATATGCAACAAGGGTTACAGGCTACCAATAGCTCCGTCCGGAAGTCCGTACAGGGCCCTCTGACTTGCCAATGTACATAACTCAGACAACGACCAAAGATAACCATACCCTCCACTGTCCTAGCATTAAATAGTAGGAAAGAACAACCCAATAATTAGAAAGCACACCAATACTATGATACCATGTGACTATGACTCTAATTATCCCTACAAGCTAGTGCCCCAACAAACATATATGTTAGAAACCTGGTGCTGGTAATAACGACTGGCCGACTATGGAAGGGTCGTATGCAGAACCAGAAGGGATGGATAAATGAATAAAGATGAAGAATGAAATTGGAAAAGAATGAGTTCAGAGACAGAAAAAAGCAGTAAAGAGGGTTAGATTGGGGTGAACAGAATGCAAGGGACGTCCTAGGACCAAGCACAACATACCAAGCTCTACGTTGACAACGCGGGAAGGAGCCCCCCACCCTACCGAGCTAAAAAGACAGCGGCCCCCAACCAGAAAAAACAGACCACTAACGTCATGAAGAGCAGGCACTCATATGACACGCCAGGGCCCGCTCCGGCCAATCACGAGCGGGGTGGCCCTGCCCAGCGAAGGAAGGAACAACACGTACATACACACGCACATACTCACCATCCCAGCTCGCTGCTTCCCTCTGCTCTGCTCCTCCTTGCAATTCCCACTACATATCTTATAACTCTATCATGATATAAAATACTTCCAAGTGTCACAGACCAAGAATAAAGGACAAAACCACTGATCTGTCATGTGACAACATGAATACTAAGAAAGAAAGAACATCGGTTCTATGATTATTATAGCCCATTTCCACCTGCCCTGGCGAGTTGCTAGCGAGTCAAGAGTACATTCTGGGCCAAGCTGGCCATCTTAACAATATCAATAGAATGGAACGGAATGAGAAGATAATGTTGAGATGGATATGTGGGGTTAAACCTCAGGGACGGTGAATCGAACGAGAATTATAAGGCGTCTGTGCAATAGCATGTCGGTGAAGTGATGCGCACGAGCCGACTTGGTAGGTTTAGACACGTGGAGAGAATGGATGATTAGAACTGGGTGATGAAATGCCGGACTGTGAACTTGGGGGGGAGCTTCCACGTAGGGGTAGACTTAGAATGACGTGGGATCAGGTACTCCCAGTCCGAATATCAACTAGGAAACTTGACAACAGAGTCAGCTCTTGACAGAGCCGCCAAGAAGGCACGCCACTTAGGACGTGAGACTGTTTAACCATATTCTCATCTTAACCAAACGAGTCTTTAACCCCTTGTGGCTGCGCGGGCATATTTCCCGCCATATTATGGATCATCAAGGCACTCATGATTGATTAGGCACGTGTCTGAATGAAATGAAATTGTATTCAGGTTCACCAAAAAACTAGAAGAGAATAGATTAAAAATTACACCAAAAACGAGCTTTCGTAGCTCAACGGGTTTCACCCGCAGCGCTACACATAGACATTCGCGTAAAATGAGCAATTATCGCTAATGTTGCCGCTATATTATTTTTGCTTTTAGGCATCACTGTACAAGTAATATCTCCGCGTAACCTCTGACTCAGAGCCTCAATGCCGCGGACCGCCTAGCGTGGGGGAAGAACGTGTGGCCCTGCGTCGCGCATCACTGCTCCCTCCGCACTCATTCTACAGGCTTTAAGAGGCTTTAAAAGCCTGTAAGTTGCTGTACATTGCCATGGCTTTCGTAACGGCCTCCTCGACGGCAATGGGTTAAACTTGAAATTATGTACATTTGTTTCGATAATAGAAAATACCATTGTTCTTTGGCATTCAACTACATCAAACAATTGCGTTACATACTGAGCAATAAAAATGTTTATTATAGAAATAAGGAGAATTTTTCCCCACACTTTCTAAACAGTCATCTGAATTTGTTTAACATCAATAGTGATATTTTTAGATGAATACTAATAGTGAAGCATATAAATTCGCAATTTTGAATATGGCGATGTGAACAAAAATGTAATAAGCCTTGGACAATATTCACACCCACAAAAAATTGCGACTACATGCAATGTATTATAATCTCAAAGGATAGAGGAAAGGTTACTTTAAAATATTTATATTTAAGAAATCCACATAACCTTGATTTATCATAGTAGAAATTGGTGCCACCTACAATTTTGTTTTAACTTAACACCTTACGAGCGGCCTATGCGGTTTATTTATGTGTACCGCACAGCGGGGTGTTTTTAGCCAAAATAGGGCTGTTTACGTGATCATTTTCATGCCTAAATAAGACCCAGAACGTAAAACAAGTACCTATCCCTGAAAGGGCATAAACAGAGCTTTCGAGACACCTACGATCCTTGTAGTGGATAGTTTTCTTGCAATAACCGTGCAACGCGAGTGCAAAAGCAGGTTTAATTCGGTTACTTTCAGTACATAATTGAGTATGTAGCGATGAGAGAGGGAGCAGGGAGCTGACTTTGTGCAGAGGTTCGCCGCGGTGTCTTTGTAGAAGTTCATAATACGCTCGCTAGTCTCCTGCCACCACTTGTCTCCCTCTCTCTCAGCCCATTACTGCTGAATTGCCACCTCGAGTTATGGTCGAGCGCCGGCCACATAGTCCAGCTGTTTTTTAAACCGCCTAGTTTCTCGCCGCTAAATACGGGTTAATATGACTTATCGCATGGCCCTATTTCAATTTAGATATCTAGAATTTTACTATTTGAAAACAAAAAAATAGCATAGGTCAGTACAATTCTGTTTACTTTGTAGAACGATAATACACCTCATAGTGTAACTTATACAGTGATCTATTATATGTCAAAACATATATAGCTCATTGCAATGATAAAGAGAATACAATGAAAACTCAATTTCCCTACACCTAATAGTTTTGTAATTATTAAAAAAACAATTCGATATGCACACGTGTACCTTGTACCGGTCAAAAGAAGTATAAACCAAAGTAAACCGTAGCTGTACCTCATCAATATGAGGGCAACGCCCAGTCCTCTTCAAGGGGGGGGGGAACAACAAAATGGCCCCATTGGTTGACCCCTGGGGCGCGTTTCGGTAGAACCTCATCGTTTAGGGGCCGATAGCTTCTAGCGAACAGCGATAGCCGCCCGATTCGTACGAATCGGCGATCGAAAACAATTGCTGTTTTTAGCTATCAGAGCGAATCCTAGAAAAATCCCTTGGAGGTCGATCGAATGATCGACGAGAATGTAAACAAACCATTTAAAGTTATTAATATTGCTAATAATATAGATTGCG
>CM064498.1:42749436-42827241 GCA_032716605.1 Paralithodes platypus | reverse complement strand
CTACGTGGCAGCTGTATGTGTGTGTGTGTGTGTGTGTGTGTGTGTGTGTGTTGGGATAAATGCCGATATCACTATGTTAACGTTAAATATTACATGATTACGTCTATGCAAGGGTAATTATATATTATGTGCAGTAAAATGTATAAGTTAGATAAGAGGACTGTCACCCTATATGAGTATTAATAACTATATGAGTAATCATAACCCGAGTGCACTGTGAGTGATGGCAGATAATATCTGTAGGACGGTGACTCCGAGGACCATTAGTTTGTAAAACCCTGTTGGTATTGTTAGCGTGTCCATTATGTGGGCTGCTGGATCACTACTCTGTTTCAGCGATGCTGAGGTGAGAACGGCTCACCTAGATATCAATAAGTCTAGCTGATTGGCTCATGCTACCGTGTTCAATGTCTTGTATTTTAGTAATTATTAATTCTTAAAGTTTTAAATAATCACCATCAATCAGCTGGAACTATTGACATCTACGTGGTCGCTGAAACAGTATAGTCATTAGTATATAACAGACAGCACCTGGTCATGCTAATGCTGCCACAGAAAGTGTAACAGGCAGTCAGACAGTTAGTAGCCAACCCTTCCATCCCGTTAAATAGATAGGGAGGATTAGCAAGGGACATTAGAAACGGAACAATGATGACCGGGAGAAAATTAATACAATATAACACTTCCACAGCAAGTATTTTAACATTCGGAACAACATTCACCAAGCCTCAATATTATTGACTTCACCTCAGATGATATGCACTTCCACAACAAAGTCTTCACATTTTCGGGGATGATGACCTTCCAGGTGTGTCAATTAAAAGGTTACAAATACCTTCATATGTTCTTCCTAACAAACTTCCTCCATTCATTCCTGTAACAACAATCGCATATAATATCCATGGTAATAGTTCATGCATCGACCATGAACCTCCCGACCATGGTTCTCCTTTATTGTTTTGGCTACAATCACACATTTTATTGAGGCTATTGCTTGATAATTTCATTCAGCAGTGGAGCCACGGGAGTGGCAAGCACGCTCACGTGTGAATCTGCTTGACCTTGGTTCGATCCAAGCAAAGGCGGACATATTTAGTGGGAGTGAAACTCAGGTGTCTGAAGCAACTGCCAGCATCTTCTCTGTATCCTCCTACTTTCTATATCCTAGTTTCAAAGCCAAAGGTGGATGTTGCGCATACGTGCACAACAAACTCACTTGCTCTCGTATTTCCGATTTTGGCTCCTCTGAATTCTCCACTTTATGGCTCAAACTTTCCTGTCATTCTCATACTAAATATTTATGTGATATCTGTCTTTCCTCTAACTCCACCGACTTCCCCAAATTGTTTGATTATCTAAACTCTAAAGTGGAACACATTCTAGCCATTTCTCCTTTCTCTGAATCACCATTTTAGGAGATTTCAACGTTCATCACCACCAATGGCTCTCCTCTAATTCTGCTGACCAACTTGGTGAACAAGCCTACGTCTTTTCTATCCTAAATGACCTAAAGCAGTTGGTTCAGCAATATTCGTGTTATATGCGTGTTTACTCGCATCAGCTGCTACTCGCGTTGGGTTCGGGCTCCATCAACGGCGATATGCGGCGAGTGTGACTCGCGTTGGCCTCGCGCTCCGACTCGCCTATGTGTGAACCTACCTTAATGCGCACAGATTAGTTTGGGTTAGGTAGGTCACTTCAAGTCATATATTTGACTGCGATGATCAAAATAATAGATGTAGTTAGTGCGATATTATTCTGACTAAGGGGAGGAATAAATTAAAGTTCAAAGGAGAGGGGAGGTAAATTATTTTTACAATTAATGATGTACTTAAATTAATAGGAGAGCATTTATCTCATGAGCATGCTATTAATTAACTCTTATATGCAAAGATAATCTCACGGTTCGAGGAATTCAGATTTAATTATTTACATCTCCTGAAGTATACTCAAAGGTTGAAGCTAACCTAACTGAATCAGGCAATAGTTTGATTACAGTAGATTAGCGAATGCATCAACAAATTAGCGTATACGAGTAGTGACAATAATACTACAAGTTAAATATGGCGTACACGACGAAGTTGCACTTAGATGGAAATACCTGATAAGGTATGAAGGAGGTCTGAACTGGTTAACAGATTCCTATATGGAATACAGAACAATTGGCGTTGTATTCGAGTTGGTGGAATAATTAGACAATAGATCTACACAGAACTAGAATTTCTAGACGAGCAGGATCGAAATTTTCTATTTCATAATAGAATAAACTAATACGTTATTCACAAATTATACTATTAACGCACAACAAAATAAGGCGTAATAGGGCGGGGAACTGAGTTTAAATAGATATGAAATTGGGCGCAGGTTCTAAGTAAAAATGAGGATTTAGAAGGGAATCAATTCACAGTATACACTTCAGCTTCAACTTGGTACATACATAAATAGAATGGACATACACAAGGAAAATCTGTGAGTATTCAGCTTGATTATGAATTTACACTATTATGTAACGTATGCATAGAATTTTTATACGAACTTAGTAGAGGTTAACCCTAGATCTTGGGCACAGATCTACACGCGGTTTAACATGGTTTCTGAAGGATTAATGCATACGTAACAAATAAAGGATCTTAGGCACAGATCTACACAGATTAGCAATGAATATTCACATATTTTACCTTACCTTCACATCAATAATCACAACGTAAGATTCTCAGAGACACTTAGGGGGAGCTGGGGGGTTGAGGTTCTAGAGCAAGTTCTGGCCGACGTAGAGCGTAGGTTCGCCTGGGCCAGACTTCAGGGCTGCTTCGCACCGTCAGGAATCCCACGTCCAGACGTCAGAGGCACACAACAGGGCTCGTTGTAGTCTCGAGGGGGAGGGGAATGCAGTTGCCACTTTTAGTTAGATGCTCCGGACTTTTCAGACTTGAGAACATTACCGAGGTGGAAATGCTTACTTCCTCAACAATTTCGTTGAGTACATGTTCAACTATTTTCTTAGCTTCAACTTATAGTAATTCAATGTTAAAGGGATATAGTGAATCGTTGTGACATCAATAGTGAAGTAAATACTTAGCTTAAAAATACATGGTAGTTATCATTTGGTACCTAATCATCAACTCTGCGTAAGCAGAGTGGTATCGCCCCCCGTATAGTGGTACATGCTAACCGAAATGTCTGTCTGTCTGTTTGTCCGTCTGTCTGTCTGTCTGTCTGTCCGTCCTAGAACTCCTCCTAGACCGTTTGACGGATTTTCACCAAACTTCACACGAACCTTCGGTGTATGAATTCGAAGGTAATTTTTTTTTTGTAAATTTGTGCAATAGTTATGATCTTAGGAAAAAAAATAGTTTCCCCCCCCACCCATTCAGGACCCCCACCCCCCACCCTGTACCTATTCCCTGTGTGTGTATGTGCCCCTACGGGGCAGATACACACACACAACTCTGCGTAAGCAGAGTTTGGTATCGCCCCCCCGTATAGTGAGTACCACTGGCAAAAAATGTCTGTCGTCGTCGTCGTCTTCGTCCGTCTGTCCCGAAACTCCTGCTAGACCGTTTCACGGATCTTTACCAAATTTCACACAAACATTTGTTGGGTGAATGCGAACGTCAGTCAAAAAAGATGTTTTGAATTTGTGCAATAGTTATCATTTTAGATCCAAAATATGGTTCCCCCCCCCCACCCCCCCCCCCCCCCCCCCCCCCCCCCCCCCCTGCTATGTATGTGCCCCGTAGCGGCTCACACACAGAACGCCTTCGTTCTGGGGGCAAAAACATCTCGCCCGGCATTTGTTAGGTTAAGTTTGTTTAGTTGACATTAGAATTGATGGTAGTAATGGGGATGATGGTAATAGTAGTGATATTGGTGATAATATTGGTGATGATGGTAATTGTAGTGATAATGGTGATAATAGTAGTGATGATGGTTGTAGTTGTAGTGATGATGACAGCAGTGATGATGGTAGAGATGATAATGACAGAAATTGATATGATGGTGACAGTACTAGTAGTAGTGATGATGGTCATAATAGTAGTGATGATGGTGACAAGTAATGATGATAGTTGTAGTGATAATGATGACATTAGTGATGATGGTAGTGACGATGGTGACAGTAGTAGTGATGATGGTGAGTAGTAGTGATGATGGTGAAAGTTGTGGTGATGATGACAGTAGTAGTGATGATGAGAGTAGTAGTGATGATGGTAAGAGTAGTAGTGATGACTATAATAGTAGTAGTGTTGATGATAGTAATGGTGATAGTGACTAGTAGTGATAATGGTGACCCATCGCAGAGTTGGGTATGCCGTTTTGATTTTGGGCAAAATGGCACGTCTACTTTATTTAAAGTATTATATTTAATACTCCGGGGCGAGTTACTAAGTCTAGGAAGGATGTAATAACATTTCTGGTGATTTTACTATAATTGAGGGTTTTGTGAATCCATGAATTACTCTGGTCTTCTCTATGTTCCTGGGCTGATCCAGAGTTCTTCGTAACAGTCTTGCAGTGTAGATCCTAATATCCCCACTTATGTCGGTAGCACTCAAGTCTTTGATGTGGAATTTGCATAAACATTTGCTCGGTGTACTGCAAATCTGGCTGCTAGTGCAATGAAGGTTGGTGATTGGTGGGGAGGGTTTGAAACCTGGATAGTGATTGGCTGACACTCCCATTTTTTAGTAAGGGTGACTGACCTAGGTGACCCGTCTTCTTGTTAGTAAAAAAACGGGAATGACCAGGTAAAATGGGGTACTCCTCTGTTTCGTTTTTCTCCTCATCATGAGAAACTGGTATGGAGTGGTGTCTTGGTTGTTTGTTTCTTCTTTTGTCCTTCCTACTCACCTGTAGGCTGGCAATCCTACAGGTGTTTCCCAACTCCGTTCTATCCAACCCCATCACTTCACCACATTCGTCGAAGAAAAAGTCGCGACCTTGCGATTTCAGAATGTAGGTCTGGATGGTGGAGTTTGTGAGAACGGGGTTTAAGTGCTGCAACGTCAACAGCCACATGGTGGTCGGCACATCAGCAGAGGTAGAGATGTCCATGTCGATGTGTATGTGCAGTGGACGTTTTGATTAGGAGGCTTTTTGTACCATCTGTTGGGGGGTTTTCATCACAGTATTGGTTAGGCCATCCGAAAGGAGCACACTGTTTATTTTCATGGCTGTGGTGAGGGTCGAAGTAGACGCTGCAGTGGCTGAGGGTGGTTGGTTAGCAGGAGGAGTTGTGGTGGCTGGAGGTCCTGTGGAGTGAGTGGCTGGTGAAGGGTTGATGGGCTGGGATGTTGTCGGGTCAGGGGATGAGGTTGACCTCGCCAGAGGGGTAGTGGGAATCCTTTGCGTAGGCGAGGTAGGTTTTGGGGGGCCCTCCTTGCGTAGGTAGGCCTGAAGGACGGCGCCCATCGTTGAGGTGGCTTTACACGTCGACCAGATTTTGTATAGGTAGGATTAGAATGAGAAGGGATTAGTGATGTTGGAGTCACACGAGGGTGTGGTGATGGTGATAAGGAAGAACTGGGTAATTGTGAAACTTTTCTAGACATGCTGGGTTTAATGCGAGGTAATTGAGAGGTAAGAACTGTTGGTTTGTGTGTAGAAGTGGAGGGGAAGGTGGTGTGAAAAAGAGGAAGAGGTCGTGAAGATGCTTTAGAGATGGAGGGAGAAACTGAAGTAGTAGAAGTTTTAAGTTTGCTTGCGTAAGTAATAGGTCTGGCAAAAGTTTGAGGGAGAGGAATAGGTAAGCTGTCATGCTCAGGAGAAGGTGTGGTTGGCAGATTAGGTAAGGGTGGAGTAGGTAGATTAGGAATGTGAGCGATAGCAGGCGTAGTGGGAAGAGTGCATGGAGATTCAGATGACATTGGTACGCTGATAGAAGGGGATGAAAGGAGAGGTAAAGGTTTAGTTATGACTTGAGTAGGTAAGTTGGAAGGTGCAGATACAGTACGGGTAGGTAGGAGAGGAGGAGGCATGTGTGAGGGGTAGGAAAGGGGCCCTGGGCGTGGCTGAACAGGGGGTGTGGCTTTTGGTAGAATAGATGGTGTGACATGCAGTGGTTTATTTCTTGGTGGAGGGGTCAGAGGAGGTAGGGGTTCATGTGTCACAGGTTCTGTGGATCCCAAATTCTGGTTATTTGATGTAGGCAATATGTCATTCTGGTCAGGATCTGCAAGCATAATCATATTCTAATCAATAGGCTGAAATCTACGTATGTGTCTGTTACGGTATGTGCGTGACTCACCGAAATAATTAATGGTAACCTGATAACAATTTGGCACTGTTAAAATTTCAAAAGGTCCTTTGAATCTCGGTTTGAGTTTAGACGGCACGGGTAATTTAGAAACCATCACAAGATCACCGACACGGTGCGGGCTGGCTTTGGTAGCTACATCAGGTTGAAGATCTTGAACATATTGGATTTGCCTGAAACGGTTCTTGAGATGGACCAGTGACTGGTCGAAGTTGGAGGAGGGCTCATATGGGGCAGCAAGATGGCGGAGAGGTAGGAGTAATGGGGGCACTTCAAATACACGTTCGTGGGGTGAAATTCCGTCTTGTTTGGGGCAGGTATTTATACCCCATTGTACAATTTTTACTTGACTGGGCCAGTCCTTGGTGTCCATTTGTTGTAATCTGGTTCTTATTTGGTTGGCAATTGTCCTATGACTTCTTTCACAAATGGAGTTGCCTTTAGGCCAGTATGGGGGTGAGTGACTGATTTTGAATCCACACATTTGAGATAACTGGGACCAAATGTGACTGGTGAATTCGGGGCGTTGTCTGAATGGATGGCCTCAGGTAATCTGAAATATGGGAAGACGTGTTAAATGAGGGGGCTTCAGCTACTGCAATGGCGGAAGCAATTGGCAGGACAAGCAATGACGTATTTGGAATAAGTATCCACAAAGGTTATGATGTACTTAAATCCTTGGTTTCCTTCCATTGGTCTCATCACGTCAACTGCGAGTAATTGCCATGGCTTGTAGGCTTCTGTCTTTACCCAACGCACAAGATCGGCAAGCTTCTGTGATCCGTTTGGCTGTGATACAGTATATGGGGAAGGGGTCCAATGGACTTGCTGAAAGGTGGTGATCAATTTCCGTTGAGCTAGGTGAATACCATTGTGCATATGTATGGATTGCATGGTGGATAGTGCAGCTTGTGGTGTTATTACAATTTTCCCTTCTATGGTGAATAGATTGTCTCCTCGTCTAGTTAATTGATTAAACATTTTCCGTGGCATCCAGTCGGGCTTCTCCTTTTATTGAAAAGAATTAAGTAGTTCTTGTTGACTGTTATCCAACGAGTCTTGGTGATGTATGGCTAGTATGTTCTGGGTCGTCTCTTGCTGTTGCAGAGTATTGGTGGAGGAGTCTAAGGGAAGTCTATATAGGGCGTCCACATTAGTATGGAGTTTACCTGGTCTGTACACAATATCGATATCAAATTCTTCTAATGATTCTCGCCATATGACCGTTAATGCGTTCTTGGCGTTGGATGTTCGGAGCCATTGAAGGGCGTGGTGATCAGTGATGACGGTGACCTTGACACTGGCCAGGTATGCCTTGAAATGTTGGAGGGCCCATATCATACCTAGGCATTCTCTTTTTGTTACTGGGTAGTTTATTTCTGCTGGATTTAGGGTACAGCTGGCACAGGCAATGATGTGTTCCTTGCCCTCTCTAGTTTGTCCAAGAATGGCACCTATTCCGAACTGGGAGACGTCGGTGTACAATCTGAATGGACATGTATAATCCGGGAAGGATACAACTGGAGAGGCCACTAACTTCTCTTTCAGATTAATGAATGTGTGTGTGAACTACAGCGGTATAGACGCTCCCGTCCTTGTGTGTTAAATATATAGCAACGCGCTATATAGCCACGCCTCAGTGATCACGTGATAGTTTCCCGCCAATACTACCTTACCCACGCTAATTACTGTGAGGAGGTCAGTTGTGTGTGTGAACTACAGCGGTATAGACGCTCCCGTCCTTGTGTGTTAAATATATAGCAACGCGCTATATAGCCACGCCTCAGTGATCACGTGATAGTTTCCCGCCAATACTACCTTACCCACGCTAATTACTGTGAGGAGGACCTGGAGCCGCCAAACCAGAATACCGACTAACATAAGTGTTCATTTTGTTTTCCTTCTTTCTTTTATATTATTATTTTGTTTTTCTCCTAAATAAGCTTATCTTCTGACAGACAACAAATTGTTTGTCGTATATTTTAGTCTTTCTCTCCCAAACTATTGTATATATATATATATATTTTTTTTTTAGTATACAAATCACTCCATTACCTGTGTCAAATATTTGTATGTTTTATTAAAATATCGTAAATAGGCTAGCCTCTTGATATCGAAATTGAGATAGCTATTACCTCCATGTAAACAGGCCCAACTAACTCCCATTAGGTCTACCACATACTCTATTTTATATGCCTTCATACTAACCAATATCTCTCTTTTTTTACAGTCTCATGTAATCATAAAATTCAAACACATATTTCTATAGTTTTACAGGCTCTCGACATAGTATCTGATTACTAACATATCTCACATATATTTTTCATTTATTTTCACAGGGCTTTTGAAACTGTATCTTAAATTAATACTATATCATCTTAGCAGCCAAAATGCCTTCGAACTTGAAACGTTGCGAGCAGTGTACAGGTCGATTCGCTGGACAATACTTCAGTGACTACTTCTCCAACCCGGAATGCAGGCTGTGCGAAAACCGCCGACATCTGTTAGAAGGTCTGAACGAAGTAAAAACCAACTATGTCAAACTCCAGAAGGAATTCTACTCTTTGCAGGAATTTGTTTCCCTCAATGTAGCAGCAACACCAGAAACCCAGCAGGATGTAGGACTTCCAGTGCAGGTGTCTAGCCAAGACAACGCAACTGCCCTCCCTTCTCCCCCTAGATCTCCTTCCCCACCCAGAATTGACCAGCCGCTAACACCCCCACCAGCCAGCCCACCCGCCCCCCACAACAGCCCTCCATCCCCTCAAAATTCCAGAGTCTCTCCCACCAGCTTTACTCCCGTAAGAAATGGGGCGAGGCAATCAAAAAGGAGGTCACATCTGCCGGTCACCACATTTAATAAATACCAGATTCTGACAGAAACAGGAGACGAAACTGAGGAGACCAGGCTCATTGGAGACTCCATCTTACGAGGACAACTTGAAGAGTTCTGTGGAAGAGTCCCAAACCACAGAAAGCGTTTTTGCATACCGGGTGCAGGTTTGGACGACATCACAGCAGCCTTCGACGATGTCACCATCAACGCTGACGAGAACACCCTGTTCGTGATTCACGCAGGGTCGAACGATGTAATGCGCACCAGATCAGAGGAACTAATGGAAAAATACCGTAAGGCAATCCAGCGTTACAAGAGTAAGTCATGTAACATAATCATTTCAGGCATTCTTCCCAAGATCGATGCAGAGACCGGTTTCTACGATAAGGCGTTCAGTACTAATAACAGACTTAAATCCCTCTGCTCACAGGAAGATGTCAAATATCTCAATCTCTGGGACCATTTCTACAATCAACACATTCTCTTTCAGGATAATGGCTGCCATTTGAATTCAGTCGGAGGAGCACGCCTAGGCAGACTCCTACATGATGCAGTCTGCACTTTCAGATCAAAAAACGACAACCGAGCAGGGGCAGTAGCAGCGACATAAACTACCCCATATCAAATGTAAACTCTATCCAAAATAATATCACGGCCTGCTACGTTAATGCACGCAGCTTACGCAATAAATTCGAAGACCTGGAAGCACTTGCATGTATGGAGGAATGTGATATAATCGGTGTTTCAGAATCTTGGATCAACACGGAAAAGCGTGATTTTTTGGCGGAATACGCATTACCAGGTTATACTCCCTTCAGCTGCGAAAGATCCCAAAGAATGGGAGGTGGGGTTCTGCTATATGTTAAAAGTAATCTTCACCCAATCGAGGTAACCAAACCTGCCATAAATAATATTGATACTAGTTACGTTCAAATAAATAATCAAGCAAGCAAGATAATAATTGGCCTAATTTATCGACCTCCTGCACAATCACCCGATACTGACGAGAAACTCTATGATCAAATAGCCGAAATAAGTTGTCAGGAAGAAGCAGTAATATTTGGCGATTTCAATCTGCCTGTCACAACATGGGGCGAACCACTAAATGCTCACGCGGGACATGATCTATATGCTAATCTTCAGGAAAGTGCCCTTTATCAACACGTAGAACACCCAACGAGGGGAAATAACATTCTGGATATTATTCTAACGACAAATGAAAGACTGGTAAATAGCGTTAAAATCGGACCGGAATTTAGCTCTAGTGACCATAGGATAGTGTCCTTTAACATTAAAATAAATAATGACAAAGAAAACGTGAGCACGGAAAAAGTACCAGATTATCGAAGGGCCGACTTTAACAAACTTAGAAGGCATCTTGCCAATACTGACTGGAGTGAAATGACCGAAACTCATGATGTAAATCGATTATGGAACATATTATCTAATAACCTAAACAAAGCAATAAATACAAGCATCCCTCTACGAAACCGGCACCCAGCAGGCAAATATAAGCCAAAATGGTGGAATAATGAAATAAAAAACATCCTCTTAGTAAAAAAGCAGGCATACCAAAAATATAAGGCAACTCAGAATAATAGCGATAAATTAGAACACGATAGACTGCGTCGAACAACCAAAAATCTCATCAAAGGAAGTAAGAAGAATCTGGAACTTCATATTGCCAGCTCCAGCAAGTCCAATCCGAAAGAATTTTACAGCTATATAAGAAACAGAAAAACGGTAACTTCAACAATAGGCCCACTTGTTGCGGAAAATGGAGATCATACAGATAACAAAGTACAAATGGCGAATATCCTAAATAACTATTTTGCATCAGTTTTCACGTCGGAAGATATTACCGGTAACCGACCTACCTCTTCGAATCAATCAAATGGCACTGAGCTCGAAAACTTTACGATTTATGAAGATGATATCCTGTTCGCAATCAACAATTTGAAAGTTAATAAAACCCCAGGCCCTGAAAAAATATCCCCAAGGATCCTAAAAGAAGCAAAACACGAATTATTAAACCCACTCGCAAATCTGTTCAACAAATCATTGAATGTTGGGATAGTTCCAAACGAATGTAAACAAGCTAACGTGACACCCATATACAAAAAAGGAAATAAGTCCTCTCCCGGCAATTATCGACCAATTAGCTTAACATCGGTAACGGGCAAATTAATGGAAACCATTATAAGGGACAAAATAGTAAAACATTTGGAAGAAAATAATTTAATAAAAGATTCTCAGCACGGTTTTAGAAATAAACGTTCATGCTTAACAAACTTACTCGACTTCTTCAATGATGTTTACAAATCATATGATAAGGATAGAGCAGTTGATATAATATATCTCGATTTTCAGAAAGCTTTCGATACCGTACCCCACAAGAGACTAATTGACAAAATAAAAGCTCATGGCATAACAGGAAAAACTCTGAAATGGCTCGAAAATTGGCTCTCAGACCGTAAACAACGAGTTGTAATAAATGGTGAAGAATCGGATTGGTGCAAAGTAAATAGTGGCGTTCCCCAGGGTTCGGTATTAGGCCCTATTCTTTTTATAATTTACATAAACGACTTAGACGAAGGAATAGAATGCAAAATTTCGAAATTTGCTGACGATACAAAAATTACTAATAAAGTAACCTCAACAGTACATTGGCAAAAACTACAAGGTGACCTAGACACTTTAGAAAACTGGGCAGAAAAATGGCAAATGAAATTCAACATAGAAAAATGCAAAGTATTACACATCGGTAGTAACAACGCTAAAAAAGATTACTCAATGAACAACATTCAACTATCAAATACAAATAATGAAAAGGATCTGGGAGTTATAATATCAAGTGACCTGAAGCCGAGTGTACAGAGGTAATAAAAACTGCTAATAAATTGGTGGGTTTCATCGGCAGAACATTCAAATTCAAATCAGAAAAAATCATACTTACTCTATTCAACTCATTGGTGCGTCCCCATCTCGAATACTGCGTGCAATTCTGGTCACCGTACTACCAAAAGGACATAAATAAACTTGAAAGGGTGCAACGCAGAGTCACTAAAATGATACCTAGATTGCGTAATAAACCGTACGAAGAGCGCTTAAAAGAACTAAATTTGTTTAGCTTAACAAAGCGCAAAATGAGAGGTGACCTAATAGAGGTGTTCAAAATCTTCAAGGGATTCAGCAACCTAAATGTAAGCGAATTATTTACGATCAATCAAGCAAACACGAGAAACAATGGTTATAAGATTATAGGCAAGCGTTTTCATTCTCACGAGGCGAAGCATTTCTTCTTCAACCGCGTTGTGAATAATTGGAACAGACTACCCTCGAACATTGTAAACTGTAATACTGTCGAAACATTTAAGAACCATCTGGATAAACACATGGCAAATAACCCCCGATTAACACAGTTTCTTTCAGAATAACGCGCAACGAAATGTCAACGCATACCGCAATGTATATTGATTTTCATACATCTGTTCCCTTTCAGAATTGTAGTAAATAGAGTTAGCTTAGATTACAAATCAACTTCTTTTTTCTCCCTGTCCTGTTCGAATTTCCGTGTCAGTTTTTCAATACTGCATGGTATTTTTCCTATCTGTTTCCATGCCAGCATTAGCTGGAGGGAGTGGTGGGTGGGGAGGAGCCTTCTTCTTTGCTATCCTTTTCTCTACCTCGTAGTCAGTAGATTAGTAGTTTTAGATATCCAAACTGCCCCGTAAGGACCAATAGGTCTGTTGCAGTTTGTTCTCCTTTGTATTCCTTTGTATAATGCTTGTAGGTGCTGTTCTGTCCATTTGAACGGTTCCTCTTTTCTTATTAGATCATGTAAGGGTTTGGCAATCGTCGTGAAGTTCTTTACAAATTTTCGATAGTAAGAGGCCAACCCTAGGAAAGCTCGTACTCCTTTGACATTAGTGGGAGGTGAAATTTTGCTGATTGCTTCTAATTTACTGGGATCTGGGGAAATACCTTGTTCTGAAACGATATGTCCCAGAAAATTTACTTTAGTTTTGGCAAGGGTGCATTTTGATGGTTTTAGATTTAGACGGGCATCCCTTATTCTCTGAAATACTTGTTTTAGCCTTTGTAAGTGTTCGGCCCAAGTCTTCCCGAACACATTAATGTCATCTAAATAGGCCAGACATGTTTCCCAGGTTAATCCTTGTAGAACAGACTCCATTAACCTGGAGAAGGTGGCTGGGCCATTGCACAGACCGAAAGGCAAAACAGTGAATTCATATAGTTTGCCTTGGCTGGTGGAGAAAGCTGTTTTTGGTTGATGTTCGGGGAAAAGTGGAACTTGCCAATATCCTGCTTGAAGATCTAAGGTGGTGAACCATTTTGCTCCAAGCAGAGAATCCAAGGAATCATCAATTCTGGGGAGTGGTGTAGCGTCTTTGATGGTGACGTCATTTAGCTGCCGATAGTCAATGCAGAAGCGGGTTGATCCATCTTTTTTTCCGGACGAGTACTACCGGAGACGACCAAGGGCTGGTAGAGGTTTTGACTACTCCTGTGGCGAGCATATCTTGCACTTGTTTTTCCTCCTCTTGTCTCTGGATGGGTTTTTTACGACGGATGGGTTGCTTTATGGGACGTCCTACGGTATGTATAGGATGATGAAGTACGTCAATTTTTCCCATATCTCGGCTAGAGGTAGCGAAAATATCTTGGTAGGACATCAGTAAATTTCTGAGGTCGGTTTGTTGACAGAGAGTAAGGTTAGAAGGAATATCAGGAAGGGGTTGATTAGTGGGAGGGGAGGTATCTGTAGGAGCAGATAATTCTTCTGAATACATCTCAAGCTCACCAATGGCTAGTCCCTTTGGTAATGTGATTGGCTTATCTGAGATATTTGCTATCTTGATACAGTTTAATTGATTTGGTAGCAGGCTAGGAGCGGTTAGGCAGGCTCCGTTGAAAGGGTTTTGGAGGTGTGGGGTCAAGATGACATCTCCCATGAGGGTGGGTACCAAGGGTATCCATTTCTCATGATGAGGAGGAACTGTTACAGTATTGGAAGAGATATGAGGTGGGTGTGGCCCTTCTCATCCTCGATTTTTTTTAGGGGGAGGGATGGTTCATTACTCTGAAGTTTAGCAGTTGGATTAACCTGACAAGCGCGATATAGACCTAGGTGCTAGGGTAGTTATTTGTGCATTTCTAGCCCTGGATTCTGACAGAATTCGTTATATTTACAATATAAAGCATTATTTGTTTTCGGTATGCTTTTATTTTACATATATGATGTATATATGAACCTTCAAGAGTGCTAAAATAAGTGGGAAAAGCATTTGGGTGGTGAAAAACGAAGATATTGGCCACCCGGTCATAATCTCAGGCGAGAGAGAGCCACAGGCAGCCCTCCCCTCTCGCTGTCTGGGAGTCAACTGAGACGAGCGGGGCGGTGTGTGCCGGTGTCTGGGTGTTGCATAACGATCTTTTATGCAACCCACTTGTGCTACATTATCGCGGGAGAGAAAAATAACCGATAAATGATGATAATAAGAGGAAAAATAGGTGATAATTGAGGAGGGGGGTGGAGGGGGGAATAAGGTGGGGAAGGAGGGGAGGGGGAGGGGTGAGAAACACATGGATGAGTACTAGAGGGGAATTATCTCACCTAGAGACAAAATCCTTTGTTTTGTTAGGCCCTTTTTTTTTTGGAAGGCTTTTTTTATGGTCTTGCTTCCGTGAGGCCTATCGTGTTCCCTATAGGAAGCCTTCCGTGAGGCCTATCGCGCTTGCCGGGTTAAGGGGGGCAGGTGAGGAGTTGGATTTTAACTGCTGCAGGGGTTCAAGGAAGGTTTTGCTTTTTTGCTTGGGTTTTGAAGGTGGATCATAGGTTAAGGTACGGTGCCTACATTTTTTTTTTTTTTTTTTTTTTTTTTTTTTTAGAGACAATGAACGGAGGAAGGAAAAACACAGATAAAACAAAAAGGTCCATGTGCCTAAAGGCATCCTCCATTCATAAAATGTTTGTAACAACTGGATTTAAACATTTGTAGATTGTAAGTTTGTGGAAAGCAATTCGAGGGAAGTGAATTCAGGAGATCGAGTCCCAAGTAACCATTGTACTTAGTCTCGTTAGGATTGTAGATCACGAAAGAATGATTTGCTCCGTGATTGGGAATAGGGGTGTTAACATATAGTAGAAGAGTCTGTCCTAAATTTGGAATGACTTGATCTTTTGCACTGACAAGAATGATAGAGGAAGGTTTCCCGAAAACTTTGTGATGTTTCCGGAAAACGGAAGGAACAGGCAAGAACGGGAAGCTCCCGTGTCAATGAGAAGTCGGACTTTCACCCCGTTAAGGGTGATTTTATTGTAAACTGGGAGACCATCTGTAGATATCCCATTATGAGCCCCCGCCAGGTTGACGACTATTTGCTTGGGGGGGCAGTTTAAAAATCCTGAGGATCCGGCTGCAGAGCCTCAGGTAGGTACTGCTCCGCTTCTTCTTCACTAGGTCCGTCTCCAATTCCGGCTGTTCCGTCTTCAATGATGGTGGCTACCTTACGTGGCTTGATCCAGGGAATTTGGGACCACCAGCTGGGGGCCTGGTTACGTCTTCTCGTAAGTTCCGTGAAAGACTTTTTGAGCGACCATAACATGCACGGTCCAGAGCATGGCTTCCAATCAGCTGGTCGAATCCTGGCCCATTCCTCGGCTTTATCAGTAGTACAAGGAGCCACGGGACTACTGATGGGGGCTGCTGCTGCTGCTGGGTGGGTGGTTACCTTGTTAATTATGGCGATTTTGTCCTGTTCCCTGGATTTTCTGAGTGACATGATTCGCCTTATCACCGGCAGATCCGTGTCGTAGTTGGTAGGTTCTATGATCGAGAAGTGATCTGCCACCTTGTCTGGCAAAATTCTCACAAGTGCCTTGAAGATTATTTTCTTCCATTGTGCTCCGGTTTCTTCCGGAAAAGCATCGATCCGCTATTTGATGGAGTTGCTCAATTGTGCCGTCTAAATCCCCTGAGTATTTTATCTCATAATTTTGTTTATCGGCAATGGTCTGACTGAGCACTGCATTTATAGCAGTTTTCACGTAATTTTCAAATTGTGCCCAGGTTAAACCAGGCAAATTGTGTGCACATACCCTGATACTTTGGTTGCATACTTCCCTAGTTTCACTACTATCGTGTAGATCTTGGAAGCGTCTTCGTTTCCGAACATAATGTCCAGGACCGGTTTGACTATTTCCATGTATGTATGTATGTATGTTATAATCTTCTGGCTTGAACGCCGGATTATCAAGTGATTTAATGGCTGCCATGGTGAATTTTGTGTCAAAACGTTAATTGAGTACCAGAAAGAAGAAAAATTATATAAGAACTCTCGTATTGATATGCCGTATTGAGTCACCGCTGCCGCCAGTGTTATGCCGGGTTATAATAAAACCTAGCTTAATTCTTTGTCTTTACTCAAATCCAACTAGGGACTTTTAGACCCAATATTCTCTCAACAGGGTCACGTCGAACACGTCCTTATTTACAAATTAGGTACTCAATCAGGTTAAGATGAACACAATAAATACACTCAGGTAATTATACACTCTTATTTATTCAACTGGCATATACTGTAGATATTACTATATATTCACTGACTATTATAGGAGAATAGTAAGAAATACATAGGCTTTGACATACACAAATGACATGTACTTCACAAATATAAATAGGCCTAAAGTGTGGGTCGATAATTACTGCACTACTATAAAGAATACCCAGCAATCAATTATTAACATGTATCACGCACTAAGGTCTGGTAAGAACATACAATGAGCATAAATCAAAGGATAATATTATAATGGAAGTATGCAATAATAATCAGACAAAACAGAGATATAGATAAAACCCTTGATAATAATATATATGAGAGTTGAGTATCTACTGTGAATTATTCTGAATAAGTTTCGGGCAGGGTGAACGAAATTTCTAAGTACGTGTCGATAAGATGGGCGAAATGAAAGGGAAAGTGTAGGGCGAGTTCTGGGAAGAACGCTCGCTCACAGTTGGCGGGAAGCGAGGGGGGTGGGGGGTGGGGGGGTGGGATTTAAAGGGCTAACCGCACAGATTAGTTTGGGTTAGGTAGGTCACTTCAAGTCATATATTTGACTGCATGATCAAAATAATAAATGTAGTTAGTGCGATATTATTCTGACTAAGGGGAGGAATAAATTAAAGTTCAAAGGAGAGGGGAGGTAAATTATTTTTACTATTAATGATGTACTTAAATTAATAGGAGAGAACTTATCTCATGAGCATGCTATTAATTAACTCTTATATGCAAAGATAATCTCACGGGTCAAGGATTTCAGATTTAATGATTTACATCTCCTGAAGTATACTCGAAGGTTGAAGCTAACCTAACTGAATCAGGCAATAGTTTGATTACAGTAGATTAGAGAACGTATCAACAAATTAGCGTATACGAGTAGTGACAATAATACTACAAGTTAAATATGGAGTACACGACGAAGTTGCATTTAGATGGAAATACCTGATAAGGTATGAAGGAGGTCTGAACTGGTTAACAGATTCCTATATGGAATATTGAACAATTGGCATTGTATTCGAGTTGGTGAAATAATTAGACAATAGATCTACACAGAACTAGAATTCCTACACGAGCAGGATCGAAATGATCTATTTCATAATAGAATAAACTAATACGTTATTCACAAATTATACTAGTGATTCACAAATTATACTATTAACGCACGACAAAATAAAGCGTAATAGGGGGGGAACTGAGTTTAAATAGATATGAAATTGGGCGTAGGTTTTAGGTAAAAGGAAGGATTTAGAAGGGAATCAATTCACAGTATACACTTCAGCTTCAACTTGGTACATACATAAATAGAATGGACATACACAAGGAAAATCTGTGAGTATTCGGCTTGATTATGAATTTACACTATTATGTGACGTATGCGTAGAATGTTTTATATGAACTTAGAAGAGAGGTTAACACTAGATCTTGGGCACAGATCTACACACGGTTTAACATGGTTTCTGAAGGATTAATGCATTTGCAACAAATAAAGGATCTTAGGCACAGATCTACACAGAGATTAGCAATGAATATTCACATATTTTACCTTACCTTCACATCAATAATCACAACGTAAGATACTCGGAGACACTTAGGGGGAGTTGGGGGGGTTGAGGTTCGAGAGCAAGTTCTGGCCGACGTAGAGCGTAGGTTCGCCTGGGCCAGACTTCAGGGCTGCTTCGCACCGTCAGGAATCCCACGTCCAGACGTCAGAGGCACACAACAGGGCTCGTTGTAGTCTCGAGGGGGAGGGGAATGCAGTTGCCACTTTTAGTTAGATGCTCCGGACTTTTCAGACTTGAGAACCTTACCGAGGTGGAAGTGCTTACTTCCTCAACAATTTCGTTGAGTACATGTTCAACTATTTTCTGAGCTTCAAATTATAGTAATTCAATGTTAAAGGGATATAGTGAATCGTTGTGACATCAATAGTGAAGTAATACTTAGCTTAAAAATACATGGTAGTTATCATTTAAAGTATTTTATTTAATACTCCGGGCGGAGTTACTAAGTCTAGGAAGGATGTAATATCAGTTCTGGTGATTTTAATATAATTGAGGGTTATTTGTGAATCCGTGAATAACTCTGGTCTTCTCTATGTTCCTGGGTTGATCCAGAGTTCCTCGTAACACTCTTGCATTGTAGATCCTATTATCTCCACTTATGTCGGTAGCACTCAGGTCTTTGATGTGGAGTTTTCATAAACATTTGCTCGGTGTACTGCAAATCTGGCTGCTGGTGCAATGAAGGTTGGTGATTGGTGGGGAGTAAAGACCGGAAGTTAAGGCACTAAAAACACTAAAATAGGCAGGCAAAAAGGCATTTATAAATTACAAAAAAAGGCAAAAACAAAAGGCATTTATCGATTAAAAAGGCATTTATTTTATGTATTAAAATAAAATCAAGCATTAATAGCGTAAAAATTATCTAAGAAACATTGTCATTGATACACTTACTACATTTGTTCATGATTGGACATAATTACAAGCATTTTCTTCAAATTGTCAGGCGCTAAATTGTGCCGTCTGTCGGAGAGAGGCCAACTTAGGCCAGGTTACTATCTGGCGACAGCAACAAGCACCAATATTTTACACTTTGAAAAACACCAAAAAAGTAAAAAAAGCATTATAGTGATGAAATCCCCCCAAAAGACACACAAAGGCTCTGAAAGACACAAAATAGGCATAATGGGCACTAAATCGGCAAAAAAGGCATTATAGTTTTGAAATCACCAACACAGGCACAAAAAGGCACTTATGGCATTTATGGCAAAATCCGGTCTCTAGTGGGGAGGGTTTGAAACCTGGATGGTGATTGGCTGACACTCCCATTTCTTAGTAGGGGTGACTGACCTAGGTGACCCGGTTCTTGGTAGTCAGAAAACGGGAATGACCAGGTAAGACGGGGTACTCCTCTGTTTCTCGTTTCTTCTCATCATGAGAAACTGGTATAGAGTGGTGTCTTGGTTGTTTGTTTCTTCTTTTGTCCTTCCTACTCACCTGTAGGCTGGCAATCCTACAGGTGTTTCCCAACCCCGTCACTTCAATATATATATACCGGTATATATATATATATATATATATATATATATATATATATATATATATATATATATATATATATATACCGGTATATATATATATATATATATATATATATATATATATATATATATTATATATATACCGGTATATATATAGATAGATGGATAGATAGATAGATAGATAGATAGATTACGTCTCGGTTAACGGGAAAGATTGTAAACTGGTTCGGGATGTAAAGGTCATTCCGAGCGAAGAATGTATCCCCCAGCATAAGCTACTTGTGTGTGACATGAGCTTATACAGAGATCCTAAGCGCAAGAAGGTATACATGCCCAAAAGGAGAGTGTGGCCGCTGAAGAACAAGGAAGTTATGGATATGTTTCATAGTGAACTGGAGGAAATTAATGGAAATAAGGAAGCTAGGCCTAGCGATAAAATAGTCAATGGAATTTCCTTAAGCATAGCCTTCTCGCTGTCACTGACAAGTCTGTGGGAAAACAAAGTGTCACCCCAGGAATAAGACCTCCTGGTGGAGCGACGATGAGGTAGAGCATGCTGTGAAAGAGAGGGAGATGCTTCAAAGCAAAGAAGGGAGGCAGCAAGGAGGAGGCAGCTAAACGAACTGCCAAAAGAGTTATTTACAATGCTAAAAAAGGCATTAAGGACCTGGTCCTCGAACAAGTGTGTACCACTGACAATCCCAATGGGATCTTCAACTAGCTAGGCGAGTTAACAATTTCAGTAGGGATATTATAGGTGAACAGTGTGTTAGCAACGATAATTGAAAGATTGTGTATGCAGAAAATGAAATCAGAGAAGCATGGAAGGCAGTCTATGCACGATTTCTAATGTAGAGTTTGAATGGGATAAGGAACAGCTTAATATCGAAAAACCAATATCTGGACCCCCTCCTTTGATAGCGCCAGCTGAAGTGAGGGACGCAATCAATACAATGAAGGGAGGCAGCAAGGAGGAATACCAGGCAGCTAAACGAACTGACAAAAGAGTTATTTACAATGCTAAAAAAGGCATTAAGGACCTGGTCCTCGAACAAGTGTGTACCACTGACAATCCCAATGGGATCTTCAACCTAGCAAGGCGAGTTAAAAATGACAGTAGGTATATTATAGGTGAACAGTGTGTTAGCAACGATAATGGGAAGCTTGTGTATGCAGAAAATTAAATCAGAGAAGCATGGAAGCCAGTCTATGAACGATTGCTAAATGTAGAGTTTGAATGGGATAAGGAACAGCTTAGTATCGAAAAACCAATATCTGGATCCCTTCCTTTGATAGCACCAGCTGTAGTGAGCGACGCAATCAATAAAATGAAGGATGGTAAAGCTCCAGGGTGCTCTGACATTGTCGCTGAGATGATAAAAGCCTCAGGGGAGACTGGTGTCAGCTTAGTCACTGAGTTGATAAACACCATTATTTAAGGTCAGAAAATCCCCGAGGATTGGCACAAAAGTGTAATAGTAAATATATACAAAAGAAAAGGGGATGCGCTAGAAAGAGGTAATTTTAGGGGCCTGAAAATGCATGACCAAATCATGAAGGTCTGTGAGAGAGTCTTTGAGGGTTTGATCAGGCAAAGAATCGCCATTGATGATATGAAGTTTGGTTTTATGCCAGGACGTGGTACAACCGATGCTATCTTCATAGTCAGGCAGATACAGGAAAGATACTAATTAACTAAAAAGGCAGGGATCTTTACTTTGTGTTTGTAGACCTGGAGAAGGCCTTTGACGGTGCCTAGAGATTTTGTGCAGTGGGCTATGAGGAAGCTTGGTGTGGAGGAGTGGCTGCTGTGTGTGGTAATGAAGATGTATGAGGATTCGCGAACTGCGGTGAGAGTGAAAGGTGTACTGAGTGAGGAGTTCACAGTCCGTGTTGGAGTTAATCAGGGTTCATTGTTAAGCCCCCTCCTTTTTATTATGGTCCTGGAGGCACTGTCTAGAGTTTATAGATCCGGACTCCCGTGAGAACTATTTTATGCAGACGATTTAGTCCTAATAGCTGACAATGTGCAAGATGCTGAGGCCAAATTCAGAAGATGGAGAGAGGGCATGGCGAGCAAGGGTTTAAGAGTCAATATTAACAAACCAAGGTTATGCATTGTAGATTGAGACGAGGCAATGTGGAAAAGAGCGGTGCATACCCATGTGAAGTGTGTGGAAAGGGTGTGGGCGCTAACTCGATTCGATGTAGCATCTGTCGATGTTAGGTGCACCATGGGAGTAAGTGCTGTAGTAGAATAAAAGGACCCCTACTGAAGGATAAGTCAGAAACAGAGAAATTTGAGTGCGTAGTGTGCAAAGGCGAGCTTGTTTTAAATGATGATCCTGTGGCTGTGAATTTTGGAAATGAGTCATTGGAGCTGGTGGACAAGCTTTGTTACCGAGGAGATACCATCTCTGCCGGTGGTGGGGCCGAGGCTGCCACTTTCGCTAGAATTAGATGTGGCTGGGGGAAGTTCAGAGAACTGCTGCCAATTCTGACCATGAAAAGAATGCCTCTCCCCCTGAAGGGAAAGGTGTATGCCTCATGTGTTAGAGCTGCAATGAGGTATGCCTCAGAAACATGGGCCGTTAAAGTAGAGGATGTCAACATAATGGAACGTAATGAGATGAGAATGGTGAGATGGATGTGTGGGGCCAGGCTGCAGGGTAGAATAACAAATGTTGAGCTGAAGAGACATATATGTATAAAGTCATAAATGTAATTATGTAAATGTCATTATGTAAAGTGTGCAGTCACACTTTATTTTTATATAATCTCTATTTGGTGAATTGTATATTTAGTTACATATTCTGTTATATATATATATATATATATATATATATATATATATTTGTTTAAGGTTAGGTTTTTTTGTTTTTGGTTAGTCTAGGCTATCATCCCTGGTGGCCTATTTTTGTGTACTTCAATTTTTAAATTTTCAGTTAGGCTATCACCGCTGGTGGCCTATTTCTGCGTACCGGTATTTCATAATTTTTGTTTTCGGTTATTCTAGGCTATCATCCCTGGTGGCCTATTTCTGCGTACTTAAATTTTTAAATTTTCAGTTAGGCTATCACCGCTGGTGGCCTATTTCTGCATACCGGTATTTCATAATTTTTGTTTTCGGTTATTTTTGTTTTCGGTTAGTCTAGGCTATCATCCCTGGTGGCCTATTTCTGCGTACTTAAATTTTTTAATTTTCAGTTAGGCTATCACCGCTGGTGGCCTATTTCTGCGTACCGGTATTTCATAATTTTTGTTTTTGGTTATTTTTGTTTTCGGTTAGGATAGGCTATCACCCCTGGTGGCCTATTTCTGTTTAAATAAAATTAAATTTGTTTTCGGTTCGGTTATCACTGCGTATTTAAATTAAATTTTGTTTTGTTTTTTAATTTTCGGTTAGGCTATCACCGCTGATAATCTATTTGTGCGTATTTCAAATGTTTTGTTTCGGTTAGGCCTATTTATGTAAGTGAAGTGACCTGAAGTGAGTTAAGTGTTTTTAAAATGAGATAAATGTTTTTTAAAGTGAGTTTAGTGTTTTTAAAGTGAGTTAAGTGGTTTTAAGTGAGTGAAGTGATCTGAAGAAAGTTATCGTCACCATGCCTCGTGCCTGTACCAACTGCGCCGGTAGGTTTGGTGCTTCCATGTTTGCTCCTGCCGATCCACAAGTCTGCCGACTCTGCCAGCAACGAGAGGATTTGACAGCAAAATTGGATGAAGCCCACAACAAGATCAACGCCCTCACTAGGAAGCTGGAATCACTCCAAGAATTTGTAACACTCAACGTTGGAGTATCACTAACTCCAATTGTTTCAACTCCAGCATCCACCACCGCCCCAACGTCATCTGCCAACAATCCAACACCTGCAGTAGCCTGCAACAGATGCTTCTGATTAACCTGAGCCGACATCAAACCAGGACAGCTGCCCTGTTCACCTTAGTCTTTCCCCCACTCCTCGTGCAAGAAGCCTGCTAGCACAAACAGTACCAACCCCTCGCTCCCGTTCTAACCACTCCTCTCCCCGACCTGTACGCAGAGTCTCGCCACCACAGATTTCCGGATTTACACCAGTGAGGAACGGTGCACGACCAACGCAGAAAAGGTCTCATCTACCTACCACAATGTCAAACAGATTTGAGATCTTGGTAGAGATGGAAGACGAACCAGAAGAGACCAGGCTCGATGGGGATTCCATCCTACGAGGACAGGTCGAAGAGTTCTGCGACAGAGTCCCAAATCGACGAAAAAGATTTTGCATCCCAGGAGCTGGACTGGACGACATTGTGGAAGCCTTTGAAGATACCACAAAGGATGCAAACGAAAATACCCTCTTTGTCATCCATGCTGGTTCAAATGATATCATGCGCACCAGATCCGAAGAGTTGATGGAGAAATATCGCAAGAAGATCCAGCACTACAAAAACAAGTCAAGGAATATCATCATCTCAGGCATTCTCCCCAAGATCGACGCACCTGACAAATTCTACGACAAGGCCTTCAGCACAAATAGCCGACTAAAATATTTGTGTCTGAAGGAAGAAGTTGAATTCATCAACCTCTGGGATAATTTCTATAACCAGCCTACTCTGTTCCGCAAGGATGGCACTCATCTAAACCCTGTGGGTTCAGCACGCATGGGTCGTCTCCTACACGAAGCAGTCCGCAGCCATGGATCAAAAAACGCTATCCGAGAAGAAGCAGCAGTGACATAAATCATCCAACGCCAAGCAAAAAAACAGAGGCAACCGAGGACCACCAGCGATAAGGACCGAAGACAGCGAGGACCGAGGGCAGCCATGAACATACATGTAGATCCGACAAGAACCAACAATATTATTAAAGAGCGTTCCGTGAGTTCTAAAATAACAAATTTAAAGGTTTTCTATGCAAACGCTCGTAGCATACGCAATACATTTTCAGATTTAGAGGAGCTAGTGTTTACAGAAAATTATGATGTGATTGGCATAACAGAATCTTGGCTCAATACAGAAGATAGAGACTTTTTAGCAGAGTATTCACTTCCCGGTTATGTAATGTTTGAGAAAAGACGAATAAATCGAAATGGAGGTGGCGTTTTACTTTATATCAAAGAAAGTCTTAACCCTACCCTCTTGTCAAAACCTCAAATTGTGTACATCGACACATCTTTTGTGCAAATAAAGAATGATAAAGGTACACAAATAATACTTGCGTTAATATACAGACCTCCAGCTCAATCAGTGCAAACTGACCGAGAAATTTACGAACAAATTGCAGATGTAAGTAACTCACAAGATACCGTAATTTTTGGCGACTTTAATTTACCTGTGACCAAGTGGGGCGATACTCTTACTTCACACTCCGGACATGACTTGTATACGAACTTGCAAGAGAGTTCGCTTTATCAATTTGTTCGAACACCGACCCGTGGTAATAACGTTCTTAACATTGTACTTGCAACAAAAGAAGAATTAATAGAGAATTTGAATGTTGGTGATGAATTCAGTAACAGCGACCATCGTACGATAACTTTCACTTTAAACTTTACTAGTAACGAACCAAATAGTAGCATCGAAAAAGTCCCTAATTTCAAGAAAGCAAACTTTCATAAACTTAGAGCTATGGTTAAAGAAACTGACTGGAGCTTTTTAATTAATAATAACGACATAAATACATCTTGGAAGTTATTCGAAACCACTTACCTAAAAGCAGTGCAAGACTGCATACCATCGAAAATACGGTGTCCAGGCCATAATAATAATCCCAAATGGTGGAATAAAGATATTTCAAACTGCCTGCTTGCTAAAAAATTTGCTAATGATAGATTAAAATCCTCACAAAATGACGAAGAAACGGGTGAAATTTGTAGAGCTACGACGCAAAGCCAAAAAGTTAATTAAGCAAAGTAAAAAGACCCTAGAGTTACATATTGCGAATCAAAGTAAAACAAACCCGAAAGAATTCTATAGTTATATCAGAAAGAAAAAAGTAGTTACTTCAACTGTTGGACCGTTAGTCGATGAAAATGGAGAATACACCAAAGACGAAGTACAAATGAGTAATGCCCTCAATACCTTCTTTGCATCAGTTTTTACAACAGAAGACCTCAATGATATCCCTACACCATCGCCGATTCAGATTGAAAATTCAGATGTTCTAAGCAATATCACCGTTACAGAGAGAGAAGTATTGAATTGTTTAGACAAACTCAAGGTAAATAAAAACGCCTGGACCTGATACAATCTCGCCTAGAGTTCTAAAGGAAGCTAAGGATGAGCTCTCCAAACCACTGACATTACTATTCAATAATTCCTTGCAGTCTGGAACTATGCCTGATCAGTGGAAGATAGCCAACGTAACACCGATATTCAAAAAAGGCAGCAAATCCATACCCAGTAACTATCGTCCAATTAGCTTAACCTCAGTTGTATGTAAAATGCTAGAAACGGTCATAAGAGACAGACTCGTAAATCACTTAGAGGAAAATAACATACTTAAAGATAGTCAACACGGCTTTTGTAAAAAACGTTCCTGTTTAACAAACCTCTTAGATTTCTTCCACGATATCCTCAACCTCTACGATGAGAGTAAAGCTGTAGATAATATATACCTTGATTTTCAAAAGGCCGTTGACAAAGTTCCCCACAAACGTTTACTGCTAAAACTAAAAGCGCATGGAATACAAGACGGTGTGTTTTTAAATGGATAGAAAATTGGCTCAGCGACAGAAAGCAAAGAGTAGTCATAAACGGTAAAGCATCAAAATGGACCAATGTAAGTATGTAAGTAGCGGGGTACCCCAGGGATCGGTACTAGGACCAATTCTCTTTCTAATTTACATCAACGACATAGATGAGGGTCTCACCTGTACAATCTCAAAATTTGCTGACGATACAAAAATTGCA
This sequence comes from Paralithodes platypus, assembly GCA_032716605.1. Lineage (NCBI taxonomy): Eukaryota > Metazoa > Arthropoda > Malacostraca > Decapoda > Lithodidae > Paralithodes > Paralithodes platypus. Next base: position 42,800,637 of record CM064498.1, on the reverse strand, counting down.
AATAGCGTACTCTCAAAAGAACAAGTTGACGATATGCAACACAATCTAGATAAATTGTCACATTGGGCCCAAATTTGGCAAATGAGTTTCAATGCGGATAAATGTAAAGTACTACATATCGCCTTCGGATACCTAAATGAAAAAAGCAAACTATTCAATGAATGGCACTCAGCTTAAGAATGTAAACAGAGAAACCGATCTGGGAGTAACAATATCGAGTAACCTAAAAGCGAGTCAACAGTGTTCAGAAGTTGTTAAGAAGGCAAACAAAATAATTGGCTTTATTGGCAGGTCATTTGAGCATAAATCCAAAGACGTTATCCTAACCCTTTACAATTCCTTAGTCCGCCCTCTTCTGGAATACTGCGTTCAATGCTGGTGCCCTTATTACAAAAAAGACATAAACAAGCTAGAACGAGTTCAACGTAGAGTTACCAAAATGATACCTAGCCTAAAGAACAAACCATACGAAGATCATCTTAGAGAATTAAATCTATTTCCTTTAACCCAGCGCAGATTAAGAGGTGACTTAATTCAAGTGTTCAAAATCACCAAAGGCATCGACAATATGAACTGTAGTAAGTACTTCACTATCGACCAATCTAATTACACGCGGGGAAACGGTTGCAAAATTATTGGTAAATCTTTTAACTCACACGAATCTAAGAATTTCTTCTTCAATCGAGTTGTCAACTTGTAGAATGGGCTTCCCCGAGACGTTATAGACTGCAGCACCGTTGATTCATTTAAACTCCGCCTAGACAAAATATCTCGCATCAAACCCGCGACTGACCTGCGTTTGTAAATGAATAACTTTATTTTATCCTCACCTCAGTTACTAACCCATATGTCCCCTACTAACTTCCTAGTCCTGTCACGGACATTAGTTTCAGGGCAGTAGTTCCCTTTCCAATGTTCCTTTACCCACTCTAAACCACTGTTTGGACACTTGATCCTCAGTGTTTTGGAGGACAAGCAGCCTAAAAGGGTCACTAGACCTGTTGTTGCTTGATTTCCTTTGTACTCCTTTGTAAAGAGTATTAGCGAGGAGATGCGTACAAGTAGACTGGGATTTTATGGACATGTGGAGAGAATGGATGAACACAATTGGGTGAAAAGATGCAGGTCTGTGATTGTGGAGGGAGCTGCAAAAAGGGATGGACCGAGGAAGACCTGGGATCGGACTATACGTGCCGATCTCAAATTAAATTTGTTTTCAAGTGAAGCAGCCCTTAACAGGGTTGCCTGGAACGCCGCCATTAGGACAAGAGACTGATACTACACGTATGTGTGGAGCACTACATCTTAGAATTTTATGTATGTATGTAATGTATATATCAGTGGTGGGCACTTTCGTAATCACTTCCGTAAACCACTAATTCCATTCCCCCAGTCTGTTGAGGTCCATCCTGAGCTGTTCAACACCTTTAGGGTCTTTCACATTCATTCCAAGCTTTATGTCATCTGCACACTTGGAGATCATGCTCAACAGACCAATATCGATGTCATTGACATACAGTATATGATAAACAGAAGTGGACCAAAGACAGATCCCTGTCGAACTCCAGAAGTGACTGAAGCACACTCAGAAGAAACACCATTGATTACCACTCGTTGTTGTCTACCTGTTAGCCAACTTTCTATCCAATTTGTGACCTCTGTATTGATACCTAGCACACTTACTTTTGACATTAGCCTGCAATGAGGTACTTTGTCAAAAGCTTTTTGAAAATCTAAGTAAAGGATGTCTATTGCTCTACTTTTGTCATACTCAATCAGCATTTCATGGACAAATTCCAGCAAATTGGTAAGACATGATCGGTTTCGCCGGAATCCATGTTGAGAATCTGTAATTAAATTATAGATATCTAGGTAGACAACTATGTTGTCTACTAGTATCCCTTCTAAGAGTTTTATTATGATAGAAGTCAAGCTAATTGGCCGATAATTCTTGGGACACTCCTGATCCCCTTTCTTAAAGATTGGGGTCACATTGGCTAGTTTCCAGTCTTCAGGGACCTCTCCATTTTGTAGTGATTGATTGAAGATGTCTGCTAAGAAAGGTGCGATTTCATCTCGCAATTCACATACAACTCAAGGAAGAAAGCCATCTGGGCTAGATGACTTTAACCTATTTAACTTTTCTATTATTTTTGCTACATCCTCTGGGGTACATCTAATTCTGCTAAGAACATTACCCTCATGCACTTCAGTGTCAGAAGTTTGAAGTTGTCCTGTTGGATCCTTTAGAAGTCCAATGCTACTTTTGAATGGCTTTCTGCTTTTCACATAGCTGAAGAACTCTTTAGGACTCTCTGTGCAGAGGGTTGTAACCCTTAGTTCTTCATTCTGCTGTGCTTCATTTATAAGAGATTTCACTCTTCTACACATATTTTTGAAGGAATCTAAATCACTTTGGTCTTGAATTCTTTTGGCCTTTCTGTATGCAACCTTTCTCTTTCTAATTACTGAAGCTACGTTTCTTGTGAACCATTTTGGTTGGGTTGAGCCTGATTTGGTAAGTTTAGTAGGAACAAATGCAGGCTGTCGATCCATAAACTGTAGTTTGAATGAGCACCAAACGCATTAACATTCTCACCCTCAAGTCTGATCTGGGATAAGTTTCCCGAAGGCCTTCACAATTTCAAAAACGGAAATCTAGTTTTGCACTCTGAGGATTGGTGGGTCTGCTGATAAAGGTACGAAGAAAGAACCTAACTAGATTGTGGTCACTACCTCCAAGTGCTTCCCCAACAGATAAGCTGGTCACACTTTCATCTTCAGTGGTGAATACAAGATCTGGTATATTGTTCCCTCTAGTTGGCTCGTTCACCCACTGGGTCAAAGAGTTATCGTTAGTAAAATCCACAAGACGCCTACCTTCAGCATCAGCAGTTCTTGCTTCCCAGTTTACTAGGCAATTGAAGTCACCTAAGATCACACTGGTTTTACCCTCGATAACAGCACTCAATCTTGTGTACAGAAGTTCATCCTTTTCAACATTTTGATGTGGAGGCCTGTATACCAGAAGAATCCTATAGATAGAGTTACCTTGATTGAGGTCTACTCCAAGGAGTTCATGTTCTGACCTGACTTTGCAGTCAATTGGGTTTAGAAAATCTCTGATGTACACAAAATGTCCTCCCCCTTCCTGCATGGTTCGGTCTTTGTGGAACATTCTATATCCAGGTATTTCAAATTCCCCAAACATAATTTCTGGTATTACTGTGAATCCAGGATTCAATGTCAGCCACTACATTGAAGCATTCTGTAGACAACAATGCCCGAAGTTCGGAGAATTTATTCCTAATTGTCCTGGCATTAAATAATACTACATTAAGGGTATTCAGGTTTTTCCTTAGAACCCCCTAGCTTACCCCGTTTCCCGAAGGAAAGGGGTCTCTGGGGATAGTGCAATTTCTTGCAAACTATTTCTTTGTACACTATCAGAGGTGTTGCAATTCCCCATGTTTGGTGAATCCTCACCTGAGGTAGAAGAACCACTATCTAGTGGTTCAAAAACTGGTAACTGAGGTGTAGAGTCTAGAGGGAGTTGCGAGGCATCTCTCAATCTATTGGGGAACTCTGCCATTTGTTGAGAGGTATTCTTACTCTCAGAGGGACAACTCCTTCTTTTGTGGGACCTCTTTTTGGAAGTTTGAGATCAACTGATGATGAGGGTTTGCTCTCTTCTTGCTGGGGGATGCTTTCTACATTATTGCTTGCCCTCAGCAAGCTATAAAGATGGTGATTTATGAAGATTTTTTTTTGTTTTTAATTTTTTTTTTTTTTACCGCAGTGCTTAAGTGCACCGGAGGTAGAACTCATCAAATGGGTCCACAAATTTCACCCCTTTCTGGGTACACAAATCAGCTAACCTACCATTTTAAGCCAATTGCTTTGCTGGTAGAACAATCCCCTCCATACATCCTGGGCAAAATACCAAGTATCATGTCCTCTGTCTGTCTTGTGTCGGAGCTCATCAGCCAGAGTCATAACCCCTCCTATTATTAACTCTGTGGCACCGACTTTATTTCTTTTGAGAAACAGGCCCATTACCACTGACCTGGGCTATTATTGCCATCCCCTTAGTCTTGGACCAGACTTTTCCACTTCCTTTGTGATTTGGGAAGTCCTTGCACCTGCTAGGCTCTTAACTTTTTTCACATCTCGGGCGAAACTTACCAAAGTGAGACTCTTGGTCTTTGACCTGAGAACCCTCAATCAAATTGTTTTTGTGTTTTTGTCACTAACGAGACCAAACCTGCTTGACATGATAAGTTTGGTCCCTTTGTTGTTTGAATGGTGCATAAGTAGGCTTAACATTCGCTGCCCCCTCTGCACTTGATGATCCTTTTTACCTCTGTTCTGTGAGGAATTAGGGAAGTCATACTGACTTTTGGCATAGTCTAGAAGACTGAAGCTATTTAAGGTGTTAGCCTTATATTCCTGTCAGATATTTGTTTTCTTTTTGTGTGTGGCCTCTCTCCAAGAATAGCGAGGGTCACTAGCACTAGCTGTAGCTGGAATCGCAGCCTATTCTGTAGTTGCTGCGTCAATTGTTGCCTCTTTGAATAGCACTACATTCTTATTTTCCTTAATTGCACCTGCATAACTTGTGATGGTGTTTGGTGACTGCCACTCTCTCAATAGCTTCAGTTCTAAAGCTATCTATTACTTTTTTCTACTCTTCTATTTATTATCTTCCTTCAGAAACTTTGTTCTTTAGAACTGTATTTTCTGTGTCTCTTTGCTTTAATTGTTCCTTAACCCGGGAACAGCGGGGAGACTCTTAAGAGTTCCCCCGGCGGACTGCGGGGAGACTCTTATGAGTGAGTGAAAAAAAAAATCAACTTTTGACATCGAAAAAAAAAAAAAAAAAAAAAAAAAAAAAAAAAAAAAAAAAAATTTGGCCCCTGGGCCATGCAAAATCTCAGTCCTCTACCTCCCCTCCTTCCCCACTTTCCTCCTCTCCTTCAGTTATCACCTATTTTCCCTGTTATTCCCTTATTCTGAGGTATATTTTCGTGCTAACATTAGCGAGTTGCAAGCAGGGTGTCGTCATCACTGATGGCAAGTGAGTGCAAGAGAGAGAGAGAGAGTATCGATCGACTGTGTCTCAGTGGCCTTGGGGGAAATTGGCGGGAAAGTAGCTTGCCTCACCCATACATTATACAACTCGCGGGCTATATCTCCGATTTTGACCATCCAAACGCTGTTTTCACTTGTTTTATTGTTGTATCAGGTTAATACCTTTATAATCAACCCATAATAGGCGCATATGGATAAGTATTAATGCTATTAATGGCGCAATGAATATTTTAGTGACGGAAACACCTCAAATACGTCAGCACAGGGGGACGTTTCCAATTACCCCCATGCGCACTTCAGAGGTTAACCCATGGAGCACCAGCTAATTATAAATAAATGTATATCGAGAGACCAGCCGATTTGGCCTTTTTTTTCTTCTTAAATAGCTTAAACAGGTGAGAAATGAAGAATAACACAAAGAAAACACTCACCTCGGTCATTTGGGGGTCGTATGGGGGGAGGGGGGGGCACCCTCAGTCATCAGCTGATGCCAGGCAGGCTTCCAAATTCCCGCCCAACTAGAGACAGCTGAGCGCGGCAGCATGGCAGATGTACGATACGTCCAGTTTTCGAGTGACGGTTATTTACACCACCCGAGCATCATGTGTGCCTTCATAGTTCATATATTAGCAACATGTATCACATAATGTCATTATAAGTGAAGTAAGAGTGTGATAAGTGCATAGATTCAAGTTTTATAAGTGTCGAGGGTATGGCAAGACTCGCGTGCGTCCATGGTTACCATGACAACTGGAGGGCTGGTGGCCACCCTTGTTCATGTATTCACGCACGTATACACTGCCACCAGACCTCCCCCATTCACTTTCACTTTTATTATGCCTCTCACGAACTCTGTGTATTGATTTTATACTTTACCATATATTTTATAGTTAGAATATGACTGTTACACATTGTTTTAGGCACCTTTTACTTAGAAATATGAGCTTTGACGTATTCTTAGTGGGGAGACAGGGGAAGTGGTGGCAGGGGGAGTGGGGGAGGAGGACCAGTGTACACATAAACTTGCAGTTTAAGTAGCAACATGACACCCTATCTCGTCTCTTCTTACCCCTACCATGACCTGGCGGAATTTTGAGGAATGCCGTGGGGTCTGGGTTATCCTCCTCCTCCTCTCCCCACTTGGTGGGGAGTCAACTATGTTATGGGGAGCGTTAGGGGAGCGATAAACATAGCGAGGAGACGAGGAAAACTAGGTAAGTTGGTAACTGGGCCGGGAGGGAGGTGGGAGGCCGTCCAGTCCTTCCGCTCCCGCACTCTCACTCCCCACTCCCCACTGCGGCGGGACTTGGGTATTGCCACTGTTGGGCAACATCATAAGGTATATCCCATATAAATTTGAACCCTCTAGCTACCATGGGATAAGAATAAATAAGCACAAAAGTGGCGGTGGGATAAGTGGGTAAACTGGCTTTCCCCATCCACCCTTACTCACCCGCGCGGATGGGCTAGGGTGTCGCGCGTATTGCCACTGCTCGGCAACATCATAAGGTAGTTTCCCATACCATCCTCAGGCCTCTAGCTACCATGGGACAAGAGTAAATCATTTTAAAGTAGCGGACGCAACATACGCGGCTCTGGGTTTTAGCGTTACATACATTGCCGACGCAAACGTGTCGTCGTTGGGGTTCTGTGGGTTAATCCCAGCTACCTCCTTCATGAGTTTGCCTTCTATCTCAATAAAGAGACAGAAACTATCATGGTGGAGGCTGGCATATGTACCTTCTTTGAAGTCGATGCACAACTTTAGCTTCTTGCACTTAGCGCAAATTGCTTTGAGTTTTGTAGTACGAGTAGCTGACATGGTTTTTAATTTGTTCTAACAGTTCAAATATTTTGTAAAGGCTTCTAACTTCAAGAAAAACTAATGACCAATACAATGCTACAAAAAGGGGGTTGGCAGTGAATTATTCCTGCGTCAGTCATCTGTATCCGCCTATTCGTCAATGGTGTTCGTTCTGTTCTAGATTCTGACTTGGTTATGTCTGTCCCATTAAACCAAAGGTCTCCCCGAGGTCAGACAGACATATTGTGCCGCAGCTCCCAACTGAGCAGCACTCATGTCCTAAAGACACTGATTTTCCGAAAGGAGTGACAGCAATAGCCTGAATCCTTACTAAGTACTACTAACCACCTTCAAATGGGGCAGACTCTAGAATCAAGTGATCAAGGGATATTACACTTATACCAGTAGACAAACCAGGGTATTATAGTTGGCCTGGCAACCAACATGGCAGTAAAGCTCTCTCACTTAGGAGCAGTCCAGCCAGATGCACCATAGAACGGTCGCAGGGACTGGTCAAGCATTACAGTAAGGAGTGAGCTTATCGGGGCACTGCAGCCACACTCCATTTATCAGTCCCCACCACCTGGAATTCTTCCAATTCCAGTCTCTCATAACCTGTAAGAATTAAATAGTGTTATTTATAGAGGTGTCCAAAGCCTCTCCCACGCATGAGGTAGCAGTAGGGTCATTAATATTACTGTAAGTTAATTATGTGTGTGTGTAAAGAATAGAGAAGAAGTTTTATAACTAGACCTATAGGAAAAGTCGGAGTAGATGTAGCTCGGATTTGCAGGGATGCTACTCCCTAAAAGACGGGCTAACCCAATCTCACCTACGAGAGAGAGAGAGGCAGAGTGGGAAATAAATAATAGTGAGACAGATGGTGTGATGGTGTGAGTGTGAATAATTGTATAAGAACATAAGAACATAGGAAAATGGGAGTCTGCAGAAAGCCGATTGGCCCACACAAGGCAAATCCCTCTCACACCCAACCCTAATTATAGGCCCAATTCATAAGGACCGACCTCACCAAAAAGGTCAGAGGTCATCATAAGAAAACGGGAGTCTGTAGAGAGTCGATTGGCACACACCCGGCTGATCCCCCTCACACCCAACCCACCTCGTCAATGAGTATAAATATTTTCTGCAGCAAAAGAAACGTGCATCTCAGTTTATATAAAGCAAAATACTGTATATACACTATACTTTATTCATTATTGGTAGGCCAGCAATACCGACCCCAACCTTTCACATCTCAAAAAGGACTTGAAAATCGAGCTAATATCTCTACCATTTGGGAAGAGTCAGCCTGGGTATAGGTGTGGAAATCTACAGCCCATTTGCTCTAGCCCTTCTTCAGTTGCAGAGGATCCTTCCTCCCAAAGGGCCACTCCTATTCACTACAGGATCTTTCTCTCTCTCTCTCTCTCCCCCTCCCACCACCTTGTTCTCCACCCCCCACCCCCCCCACCCCCCCCCACCCAACCCAACCCGAACAGGTCAAAGGGTTATAATTGAATTAAAGTTTACTCACCTGCTGGCCATGAAGCCAATGATACCAAAAGCACTTTCCACAACTTGCCGGGCACGAGATAGTCTGTAGTTGAAGATGCGGTTCTCATCAGTCAAGCCTCTGCTTGGGTACAGTTTCATCAACCAGGTGTGCAGTGGGAAGGCATCATCTCATATAAAAAAATAGGGTATCAGTTGGTCGTCGTTTGGCAGTGGCTCAGGTTCTGGCAACCCAAAGTTATTGTTCTCCAAGAGGCACCGGATGGGAGTGTGCAGGAACAAACCTTTATCTGACGACGATCCTGGGGCACCGACATCACAGTAGAGTAACTTGTAATCGTCATCTACCAGGGCGAGCAACACAATGGAATCATAACCTTTGTAATTGTAGTACAGTGATCCACCTTTAGGAGGCCGCCTGATTGCCACATGTTTTCCCTCCAAACCGCCAATGGCATGTTGGAATTGTCATTTCTTGGCAAACAAGTCTGTCACTGGCTCTCACTTTTCTGGTGTGCTTGGACGATCAAGCACCTCCTCCATGTGCAAATATACAATGGCCTCACATACTTCTGGCACAATTTTGGAGATAGTGTTGTGGGCAATCCTGAAAACATAAGATAGACTTTTGTAGCTGTCTCCAGTTGCAAGGTATCACATCGTGATAACCACACATAATCTTGATGAATGGGCTCTCCTCCAATATGTGTTCGTCTTTCATATCAAAGATCCAACTTTCTCAAGGAGTTCTTTGAACATGGCCGGCTTCATTCTCATAAAGTTTGTGAAACTCACTGGGCCCTGTGCTTTCATTTCCTTCATTGGGTTCTCGTATACACCCAATTTTTCCCGTCATAGCAGCCATTCCTCCGTCCAAACTGAACGCTCCTTCTTCTTTTTCATCTCCCTATCCTCCTCGACTTGCTCCTCATATAAAACACCCAACAGATGCACCCGCTGCCTCGTTAGCTCAATCTGCACTTGCAGTAATTCCAATGGATGTCTTTCCTGCATCTAAATTGCGGAGACTGTATGCCAAGTACGTGCTAATATGAATTTTGAGATGAGTATGGTGTGTGAGACTCCAGGAGGCTATTTATATATCAGCAAAGAAAGGTAGTGCTTAAAATAGAAAACCTATTTATAACGACATATTACTCGCATTTAATATCTGTGATATGGCCGACATGTCGCCAATAGTGTCTGAAACAATTTACAGAAATATCGTCGAATGGTTGCATGTAGTCGTCCTTGGTCAGAGTGGCTGACATTCAAATTTGAGAGGTGTCGGAGGTTGGCTGTCTATGTTGCAGACAATATTGGCGACCGTTCGCGTATGTTGCAGACGATGTCGGCGGCAGGTCATGATGCGGATTGCTCGGCGATAAGTTGTATGTTGTCGTTAGTCAACGGTCACAGCACAACAATCGGGCATAGTCGTGAGGAAAATCAGTCGGGAGGGATTCGCCGAACGAAAATCGGGCATGTGGGAAAGCCCCTTTAGTCCATATGGAAATGTGGCTCATTTCCCTGAATTTGATCCTGTTTGCACAGTCACGTCAATGGGTTAAAATCCGAAATTAAGGAGATCTCTGAGAGACTCTTTCTCATGGATAATGCAAGTCCATCAATCAAATAAAGGGCAGCTTGGGATGGATGAAATGTAACATCTCTCAAGAGAGATACCGATAATGGATTCAGAGGGTGAGAGATGCTATAATTATGGTCTCACAGCTTAGGACCCTCTTGATTGATTAGAATACAGAAGCCTAGGCACACGAAACTTGATAAAGTTAATCTTAGAAGCATCAACTATGTAGGAGATACATATTACAACAAAATTCCCATCAAGCATCAACTGCGTAGCTGCGCTAATTTTTTTTCATTTTGGTGGTCACAAAAAACGGGCAAAGTGGATGGTGCTGTGGTAGCTGGCACATACAGTATATAGCTAATACGCCCCAGTATGTCTAGAGCAGACAAAAGTACTAAGAGACTATGTGGCAGGGCTGCGATCCCATAACACAGGCCTATAACCAGGTGCGGAGGCCGCGGTCTGGTGGTGGTAGTGGGTAGTCAGGGAGGGGGGGGGGGGGGGGGGGGTGTTCAGGTAGACATTGCAACATGTTTAGATGATTGCCCACACTCACCAATAGTAAGCAATAGGCCTAGTGACCTATGTCACACAGGAAAACTACACAATATACCCGTAGGTATTAGAGTATGAATATGTCATGCATGTTGACGATAAGCTGACTTATAAGGAGGAAGGAAGACTGGAGAGGAAAAAACCAAACAAGGATAAATTATGAAAGGAAAGAAAAGGAAAATGGAAAGACGGGAGATGGGAAAAGGCGAAGAACGATAGAGAGGAAAATATGGAAAGAGGAAGATAAATAGAAAAGACAGAAGCAAAGAATGAAGGGATTGAGAAGAGCGCCGTCTTCCAGAAGGTGGAGTGAGGGAAAATATGGAGACAAAAAAAAAAGGATGGAGATGGAAAAAATAATGATAGATTGAGAAGAAAGAGGATAAGGAACGAGCATGCGTAGAGAGGAAAGTGGGAAGTAAAGAGGATATGGATGAAAGATAGACTGGTAAAGAGAAGAATAGATGGAGGAAAGATGGATACAGAGAAGACAGAGAGTATAGAGAGAAAAATTAGCAAAAGATGGGAACAAGAAGATTAGGGAGAGAATAGGTAAAAGATAGGCTGTTATCATACAGCAAAGAATGACAGTGTAATTAGAAGATTATGTTACATACATAATAGATACATAAGTTAAAGACCGAGTGCTCCACACGAAGTGCGGTTTATAGTCTGAAAGGTATTGTGGGATTTGATTTTGCCCCGAGGGGCGAGTTTATTGAGCAGCGCCCCCCATCCTGTGAGGGACAACCACTAGTAAGGCGATACATACTGCTCAAAGAGCCATTATTCCACTGAAACAACAGCATCGTCGTCTGGTTACATTCATATTTGTGTTTATAAGTCAGGTTGGCATTATTCAGATGTGTTATTATAGTTTCCTCATTTAATTGTCACATGGTCTGTGTAAAAAAAAAAAAAAAAAAAAAAAAAAAAAAAAAAAAAAAAGCACGCAAGCTTGTAGTGACTGAATTATTAATTGACAGGTTGTAAATAATAGCACTACAGAACTGGTGCAATCGTATGAGGAGACTATTCATATTTTCATTACATCAATGGTTATTGAGATCATAGTTAGCTGAATACAATTATTACAAAAATAGGCAATGGTATAAATCAACATAATACATAATTTAATACAGGCGGACATAATCATGATCCTGTGCACTGGGAGCTAAGGTGTCTTGAGATCGCCTCGTACCTATACACAACGAACGTATTATAGTCTGCATGGTTGGTATCTAATTGAATATACTTAGTGGGTATTTCAAGAATGTCAGGGGGTAAGGAAATGTGATTTGTATATTAGAAGACTGTGATTAACGAGACGTGTAACATGTGGAGGGAGGTGGTAGAAAGAGAGGGATCTCGTTGGGGGTGGAAGTTTCGCTCCCAGGAATTTTCGTTCCTGTGGTATTTCAATAATAATAATAAAATAATAATAATAATAAGGGGACAACCACTGGTAAGGCAATACATACTGCTCAAAGAGCCATTATTCTACTGTAACAACAGTATCATCGTCTGGTGTTATTATAGTTTCCTCATTTGATTGCCAGATGTGCTGTATATACGTGCTCATGAAAAGAAAAAAAACATCAATGGTTATTGAGATCATAGTTAGCTGAATACAATTATTACATACATGATGTGACTAATATTTCGAACTACATAAATTAGTATGCAATAATAGTACGACAAATATATTACAATCATATGAGGGACACTTCACATTCTTCATTACATCAACGGTTATTGAGGTCATAGTTAGCTGAATACAAGAGTCACATACATAATGTGACTAATATTACCAACTACCGAAGTTATAATGGAATTATAGTAATACAAATATTTTACAAACATGATTTACATGGTTCAAATTCTTATTACAATAATGGTTATTGAGGGGATAGTTAGCGCAATATGACCAGTGGAGAAGTTTACATGCCGATAGTAATATAATATTTAGTAGGGTGTGGTTATGGGAGAGAGGGAGGGGGGTTTTGATTTGATTTGATTTGATTGTTTTATTGAGAAAAGTAAAAATGTTACACAAGTATCAGTTACATTATCTCAAAAGGGCGAAGGTGCATACGCAATCTTCACCCTATTTCTAGCTTAAACTATGTCATTACATATGTAGTTAGATGAGTAATACATTGATATTGAAGATAATTTTTAACACTACCTAAGTTTAGTATATACAGTATTATAATAAAGACATACCGGTATCTAAAATACATGAGTCCCCGTTATAGACCTTGATCAGATTGTTTTTTTGTTATTAAACACGCATGCTGTCCCACAAGACCCCCAACTGAGCCCCTACCGTGTTAATCCCTCCTTAAACATCCTAGAGGGACCCCACCCGTCGTGACCCAGTCACCAGACCCCAGCCAATGCCTTCTCTATACATAATTATGTATAGAGAAGGCATTGCCCCAGCACCCAAAACACGCAGCCATACAGATTCAGATTCAGATTCAAATTATTTTATTTCCATAAAATAATATTCGGAGGGAAGGTGCAAGTGGTCCTCCGGGAGGGACAGTGCCGCATATCCGGAGGTACTTGTACATCAAGCCATTAGCCGAGAATATTGAGGACAATACAGCAGTATGGTTAGGGGTTTTGTAGGAGGTAGAGGAATGGGTGGGAGAGGAGGAGGAGTAGGGGGGGGGGGAGGGAGGAGGAGGAGGTAAGGTACTCCAGGGAGGAGGAAAGTGTGAGAGGGGAGGTGTGTGTGTATGTGTTGGGGAGGGTGGGACATACTACATATAAATAAGTTGTTTAAGGCCAGCCATAGTACTGATGATAAATATGGTAGTTCAAAAAAAAAAAAAAAAAAAAAAAAAAAAAAAATCTTAAAAGGGAAAGTTTGAATTTCAACGCAAGTCTACAGATATCAGCAGTATCGCTTCATCGTACCTGACACAACATATCAATAAGTAAGGAAGGAAACTGTATACGTGCAAAGATCAAGATTCAATTAAGTTTAGTAGCAAAACAATATTCAGAAGGAAGATACTAGTAGTCCTCCGGGATGGATATGCCGCATATCCGAAAGTACTTAATTGTAGATCAAACCATTAGCAAAGAATATTGAGGACAATTATGTTGCTTACATATGCAAGGGTCATGTATATTGGCTTGCAAAAGGATATGAATTGGCACTTAACAGATTATTTAAATAAAAGCTGTGTTAGAGGCTCAGAGGGATATGTATATACTGTACATTGTTAATCTATTAAATGAGAATAGCAGTGATAAGTAAAGAAATACTGACTGGTATTATAAGTGTGACATGATCAATGACAATATGAAATCGTGTAGAGGGCGTTACAAAGGGTTTAAGTGTGACCTTGTAAGAAAGAAGAGATGTGTGGTGGGCAAGGGGTGCATACTTATAAGGTTCATGTTTCATGTTTACAGTACATATTATTGTGGGGGGCAAAGTTCTTGTGTTTTTTTAGTATGTTATTGATTACGTTATTCTTTAGCATGTATATTGCTTGATCCTCAATTGTGGTTAACTGATTATTCCTGTATTCCCTAATCATTGGGCATTCCAAGATATAGTGCTCCAGAGAGTGTTTGTTGGGAGCTCTGCAAACCCTACATTGCCTGTGCTCTTCTTCTACCTGCCAATTCAGCTGCCATGCATAACAATAGCCAAGCCTTATTCTTGCATGTACTGAGTCTACCCACCTACTCGTTGTACGTTTACCATAGGTGTATTTGGTCGTAAATGCTACTTTATTGTAGTTTATAGATCGGCTGGTATTATGATGTCTAACTCTGTCTTCATCCACTCTTTCTTCTTGTGTCGTTTTAATTATAGTTCTCATTTGTTTCAATGACAGTTCAAGAATATGATCAGGTTCTTCTTTCTCTGAGGCCTCCTTGGCAAGCTTATCTGCCCTTTCATTGCCGGGGATGCCTACATGTGAAGGAATCCAGGCAAATTTGACCCCTAGCCCCTTCTCCCCTACACATTTTATCCCCCGTCTGATATCTTGTACAAGGAAAGGATAGGTGGGTTGGGGGCTAGAGATAGCTTCCAAGGCCGCCCTGCTGTCAGATAGGATAAGAATATTCTTTCCCCTTTGAAAGATACTCCCAATTCCCATCGCTATTGCCACCAGCTCAGTTTGAGTGGAGGCCAGTCCTGTAGCCTGGATAGTTCATCGTCTTCCTGAGCAAAGTTGCCACCACTCATAATAGTGATGGCAGCTCCTGCCCTCCCAGTTACGGTGTTAAGTGAGCCGTCACAGTATACCTGATCAGTGTTCTCATCTGTCATATCTTCTATTAGTGACATAAAGTTTGTCTTCAGAGCGTAGGACGGGATCTCAGACTTTTTTGTGTCGAGTTGAGTCACTATAATCTCAATAGTGGCCTCTTCCCAGGGCGGAAGGGGGACACTCAATTGCCGGTCATCTGGATGGTAGTCTGTAAGCTGGCTGGGCGGGGTGGGGTCAGTCAGTTGCCAGTCACCGATATAGTAGTCTGTAAGCTGGTAGTCAAGAATGTCAGCAGCAGTTACATGTGGCCAGTCCCTGCCTTTTAAGTCATCTATTCTAAGTAGCTCCATTAGTGCAGTCTTAGGTCGTGTTTCTCTGTCGTCTCTCAGTGTTCGTATGCCTATTATCATATTTGTTTCTTTTATTCTATCAGTGATGGACGATAGATTTAACTCATATCTAAGTTTTTTTACCTTGACATTTCTCGGACATCCAAAAATAAGTCTCATGGCCTCATTTTGAAGTTTGTCAAGTTTTTCGATCTGATTAGCAGGTAGACAGGAGAGAGCAGGTGCATGGTAGTCAATTACTGATCTAATATAGGCATTGTAGGCAATGCACATGGTCCTGAGGATAGTGATGGAGGCACCCAAGCCTTTCCATGACATTACTTTAAGGGGCCTTAGTCGTCTTTTACAGGTGGTCATTACATGATCAAATTCAGCATTATTACCCTGTAGTCCCCCAACATACACTTAAAAAACTTAGATATGAGTTAAATCTATCGTCCATCACTGATAGAATAAAAGAAACTAAATTTTCAGATTTAGAGGAACTAGTGTTTACAGAAAATTATGATGTGATTGGCATAACAGAATCTTGGCTCAATACACAAGATAGAGACTTTTTAGCAGAGTATTCACTTCCCGGTTATGTAATGTTTGAGAACAGCCGAATAAATAAAAATGGAGGTGGCGTTTTATTTTATATCAAAGAAAGTCTTAACCCGACCCTCGTGTCAAAACCTCAAATTGTGAACGTCGACACATCTTTTGTGCTAATAAAGAATAATAAAGGTACAAAAATAATACTTGCGTTAATATACAGACCTCCAGCTCAATCAGTGCAAACTGACCGAGAAATTTACGAACAAATTGCAGATGTAAGTAACTCACAAGACACCGTAATTTTTGGCGACTTTAATTTACCTGTGACCAAGTGGGGCGATACTCTTACTTCACACTCCGGACATGACTTGTATACGAACTTGCAAGAGAGTTCGCTTTATCAATTTGTTCGAATGCCGACCCGTGGTAATAACGTTCTTGACATTGTACTTGCAACAAAAGAAGAATTGATAGAGAATTTGAATGTTGGTGATGAATTCAGTAACAGCGACCATCGTACGATAACTTTCACTTTAAACTTTACTAGTAACGAACCAAATAGTAGCATCGAAAAAGTCCCTAATTTCAAGAAAGCAAACTTCCATAAACTTAGAGCTATGTTTAAAGAAATTGACTGGAGCTTTTTAATTAACAATAACGACATAAATACATCTTGGAAGTTATTCGAAACCACTTACCTAAAAGCAGTGCAAGACTGCATACCATCGAAAATACGGCGTCCAGGCCATAATAATAAGCCCAAATGGTGGAATAAAGATATTTCAAACTGCCTGCTTGCTAAAAAATTTGCTAATGATAGATTAAAATCCTCACAAAATGACGAAGAACGGGTGAAATTTGTAGAGCTACGACGCAAATCCAAAAAGTTAATTAAGCAAAGTAAAAAGACCTTAGAGTTACATATTGCGAATCAAAGTAAAACAAACCCGAAAGAATTCTATAGTTATATCAGAAAGAAAAAAGTAGTTACTTCAACTATTGGACCGTTAGTCGATGAAAAAGGAGAATACACCAAAGACGAAGTACAAATGAGTAATGCCCTCAATACCTTCTTTGCATCAGTTTTACAACAGAAGACCTCAGTGATATCCCTACACCATCGCCGATTCAGATTGATAATTCAGATGTTCTAAGCAATATCACCGTTACAGAGAGAGAAGTATTGAATTGTTTAGATAAACTCAAGGTAAATAAAACGCCAGGACCTGATACAATCTCGCCTAGAGTTCTAAAGGAAGCTAAGAATGAGCTCTCCAAACCACTGACATTACTATTCAATAAATCCTTGCAGTCTGGAACTATGCCTGATCAGTGGAAGCTAGCCAACGTAACACCGATATTCAAAAAAGGCAGCAAATCCCTACCCAGTAACTATCGTCCAATTAGCTTAACCTCAGTTGTATGTAAAATGCTAGAAACGGTCATACGAGACAGACTCGTAAATCACTTAGAGGAAAATAACATACTTAAAGATACTCAACACGGCTTTCGTAAAAAACGTTCCTGTTTAACAAACCTCTTAGACTTCTTCCACGATATCCTCAACCTCTACGATGAGAGTAAAGCTGTAGATATTATATACCTTGATTTTCAAAAGGCCTTTGACAAAGTTCCCCACAAACGTTTACTGCTAAAACTAAAAGCGCATGGAATACAAGACGGTGTGTTGAAATGGATAGAAAATTGGCTCAGCAACAGAAAGCAAAGGGTAGTCATAAACGGTAAGGCATCTAAATGGACCAATGTAAGTAGCGGGGTACCCCAGGGTTCGGTACTAGGACCAATTCTCTTTCTAATTTACATCAACGACATAGATGAGGGTCTCACCTGCACAATCTCAAAATTTGCTGACGATACAAAAATTGCAAATAGCGTACTCTCAAAAGAACAAGTTGACGATATGCAACACAATCTAGATAAATTGTCATGTTGGGCCCAAATTTGGCAAATGAGTTTCAATGCGGATAAATGTAAAGTACTACATGTCGGATACCTAAATGAGAAAGCAAACTATTCGATGAATGGCACTCAGCTTAAGAATGTAAACAGAGAAACTGATCTGGGAGTAACAATATCGAGTAACCTAAAACCGAGTCAACAATGTTCAGAAGTTGTTAAGAAGGCAAACAAAATAATTGGCTTTATAGGCAGGTCATTTGAGCATAAATCCAAAGAAGTTATCCTAACCCTTTACAATTCCTTAGTCCGCCCTCTTCTGGAATACTGCGTTCAATCCTGGTGCCCTTATTACCAAAAAGATATAAACAAGCTAGAACGAGTTCAACGTAGAGTTACCAAAATGATACCTAGCCTAAAGAACAAACCATACGAAGAGCGTCTTAGAGAATTAAATCTATTTCCTTTAACCCAGCGCAGATTAAGAGGCGACTTAATTCAAGTGTTCAAAATCATCAAAGGCATCGACAATATGAACTGTAGTAAGTACTTCACTATCGACCAATCTAATTACACGCGGGGAAACGGTTGCAAAATTATTGGTAAATCTTTTAACTCGCACGAATCTAAGAATTTCTTCTTCAATCGAGTTGTCAACTTGTGGAATGGGCTTCCCCGAGACGTTATAGACTGCAGCACCGTTGATTCATTTAAATTTCGCCTAGACAAATATCTCGCATCGAACCCGCGACTGACTGCGTTTGTAAATGAATAACTTTATCCTCCCCTCAGTTACTAACCCATATGTCCCCTACTAACTTCCTAGTCCTGCCACGTTAGTGGCAGGGCAGTAGTTCCCTTTCCAATGTTCCCTTACCCACTCTTAACCACTGTTTGGACACTTGATCCTCAGTGTTTTGAAGGACAAGCAACCTAGAAGGGTCACTAGACCTGTTGTTGCTTGATTTCCTTTGTACTCCTTTGTACTCCTTTGTACTCCCAGATATTTATAATAGTCTACCCTCTCCAGTACATTACCATGGAGATGTAGAGGCTTGTTACGATTCCAACCTTTTGTTATGGCTTTTGTTTTGTTTGTTGATATTACCAGGCCTAATTGGTCACAAGCTTCTCCTACCAAGTCTAGGGCACGTTGCATGTCCCTGTTACTATCGGCCTGGATCAAAATATCATCAGCATAGCTTTCACAGATCACTCCTCTGGGAAATTTGAGTCTAACAATAATGTGCATTAATATGTTGAATAGTATTGGACTTAATACTCCCCCCTGTGGTGTACCCAGCTCAAGCTTACGTACTTCAGACTTTTTACCTTGAAAGACGACATATGCACTTCTATTGCTGAGGTATTCCTTGATCCAGCCCAATAGTTTACCTTTTACACCCATTTTCGCCAACTCGCAAAGTATTACATCCCTGTTTGCTACATCAAATGCACCCTTTAAATCTAAAAATACAGTAAAGTTACACCTATGGTTAGAGAGATATGATGTGATACAGGACATTGTACTTCTGCCTTTGATGTAGCCATTCAAATGCGGGCTCAATTGTGACTCTATTTTGTGCAGTAGCCTATTAAGGACAATCCTTTAAATTGTCTTGCAATAACAAGAAAGAAGTGATATAGGTCTCATGGCTGTAACAGAACCAGCCTTGGGTACAGGAATTATGACAGCTCTTTTTCCAGTCAGGAGGGATGACACTGTTGCGATAGCTAAGGTTAAAGAAATCCAGCAATGGATTGCCTGCATCCTCTGTCATTGCACGTAGAATGGGATATGTTATCCCATCCTCCGTGGGGCACTACTTTTGTTGTTGGATAGGGCTCTTTGGAGCTCGTAAGTGTTTATATCTTTACACGAGTCATCCTTAATGGCTATTGCTTCGTTTACTTGTTGGCGAAAATCCGGCAGGTTGGGTCCTAGCTTATTCCTAACTCTGAGAGGCAGATTACTGTAGGTGGAGGCAGAGGCCCATTCATCCATAAGGGTTTGAGCATATTCCTGAGGGTGGGAATGTGCTGCAGCTTGGTTAGTTTTCCCCCTTGCAATATTTATTTTCCTCCACACAACACTGATGGATGTATCTTTATTTGTGTGATTTAAAAAGTCTAACCAGAATTTCTCCCTTGCTTTAATTTTAGCCCGATGGGCCCTTTGACCACAGATGTTTATATTTTCAAAGTTTTCACCAGTTTTATTACCCTTCCAAATTTGTGTAGCAGTTTTTAACAAATTGGTGGTATCTTGTACCTCTTTATCATCCCTGTACCACCTTTGCCAGATTCCACCTTTGGCGTTTGAACGGTATTTGTTTCCCCTATTATTTTTGTTTTTTTTCTTGTTTGATTGCTGTTTGTTTGTTGTCTTTTTATGAGAGATTTGCTGTTCAGCATATCTTGTTAGATCTTGATAGAAAGTATTTATTGAGTTAGTCTCAGGATATGACTCAAACCACTTACTCATTCCCTCCACAAATTCTTTGGTATGCTGTGGTAGGAGTTGGAGCCTCTTCCTCCCCCCATCAACCCGCCTCTTTTTAACATCTAGCTTAGTTAATAGTGCAAAGTGATCAGATAATAGTAAGTCCTGCTTGTGAACAGAACAGGTACGATATGGCTCGTTATACAGACAAACATAATCTAGCCTGCCACCTAGCGTTGACCATTAACATTAGTATTATTCCTACCTTCATGCGAGGACAGAGCATTTAGGTCGCCCATCAATAGAGTCTGTTCTTCATATAGCAGGTCAGGAAATTCTTGTGTATCGAGTGAGTTGCAACCTACATATATGTTGATTATATTAAGTTGGTAATCATCAAGGTATAACTTTAAAGATATATTTTCAGTGTCCCTACCAAAAGAACAATAAAACCTCTTTACAGGTATAGTCTTTTTGACCTACGTAATCAAACCCCTGGCAGATGTTTCAGTGCAGTTGTGTACATGGGCAATATAATTTCCAAATCTAGGGCGAAATGTTTCATTAGCCCTGGTTTCTTGGAGACATATTACATCCACGTCATGCAACATTGCAAAATGCTGAAGCTCTACAAAGCGTTGGTTAATGCCACTGATATTCCAACATAACACCTTTAGGCCTGTATCACAATTGCCTGTGTTATTCATTATCACTACCTACTTGGGTTTCTTCAACACTAGCTGTCTCTACCGAGTCTACCATACCCTCAATTACTTTGGCTGTCTCTTTCATTGTTGAAACAGCAGAGAGGAGGCGCATACCATCCCCTTCTGTAAGTTTTTCTAGTTTTTCCCTTATTGATTTAACCGTGACCTTTCTTGGCAAGGCATGGGAAACATTGTTTAAAACATCGTCTCTTACTAATAGAAGTTCAGTTTGTTCCCCTCTAACACTGTGATATTCCCCCTGCTTACAGCTTGTAATATTACTCGCATTGTCACTATTGTTCTCCGCCTGGTTATTGTTAATTTTGTTGGCTACACATGCGAGTACCATTTCCATCACCGCATTTATTTGTGCTCTCATCATCTCACCTAATTGTGCTTGGAACTCAAGTTGCTGCTCCATGAGCTGTTTGCAGTTGCTGTTGTTGTTGATCCGTCACAGACCTGAGGTGAGCCAGGGTAATTTGTATGGCGTGTGTCTCTCATCGTTGTTGTTGTTGTTGTTGTGGTGGGGGTGGGGTGTGGGGGTTCGTGGCGGCCGGGATGTTGACACTTGTTGTTGTTGTTTTTGTCCCACGCCTGCACCCCACTACATCTGCCCACACATGTGTACTGGTGGGCTGTCTTGATGTCCCCGCGCGCCCTTGATCCCCGACTTCTCCCCCCACGCCGCTGGCAGTGGCTGCAGTCTCCTGGGCCAGCCCTGCCCCCACAACCATGGTGGTGTTGTTGTTGCTCCCTTGTCTGTCATATTTTCGTACCTGTGGGGGGGACAAAGGAGGGACAGGGGAGGAGAGTGAGGAATGGGAAGAGGAGGAGGAGGATGGAAGGGAGGGAGACAAGAGGGGACGGGAGGTGGGTGTGAGAGGGAGAGAGAGGGAGAATGTGACGGAGGTAGAGCGGTTCACTGTATGACCAGCTGACCGGGGTGAGGGGGTAACGGTGAGTGGAGAGTGGGGGGCGATGTGATCAGCTGACGACCTGTTGTTTGAGCTCCTAGTTGAGGGGCGTTTGATGCAGAGAAGCGAGTGTGCATTATGTTGACCATTGCAGTTGGCGCACCTTGGAGAGACACATTTTCCTTCTTTTATTTGTTTGCCACAAACGGATGACTCATGTTGCCCTGCGCAGAACCTGCACCTGTGACGTTCCTTGCAGCTAAAACTTTTGTGTCCCCATTTGCTGCAACGTAGACAGAAGGCAGGTGGTTCGTTATAGGTGGCTATGGGGTTGGGAGGAAGGATACTTATAAATTGATGCCTGTCCGGTATCACCCCTTTCCACAAGGCAAGCACTTGCTCACTCTCTTCCCCTCGTATTATGTGTCTCCTTGCCCACACCACTTGAGAATGTTGCTGTACTGCTTCAAGGGAGTAGGGGAGAGGGTATCGTTTTATAATGACCTTAGTCTTGACTTCATCCGGGCTAGGTGGTACTAGCTTCACTCCCTTGTGAAGTGAGAAACTTGAGGGTTGCATTCCCTACACTTCGTATGAACGGCCTATTATAGCCATTGGCAAATGATACTTTCAGGTCTGGATGGGATACTGACAGTGATAAGGCCCAGTTGAAGAAGTTTGTCTCGTTCATTGTGCTATCTTTAGGCAGGTAAAGAGGCACTGACTCCGATACGGTTGACGGTTCTTGCTGGTCACGTTTTCTATGTACAATTTGAGCTCGCTCATTCGCCTCCCCCTTTTCGTTCCTCTTGTTATTCTTCTTCTTAGAATCGACCACGACATACCCCCCGTCATCTGGTTCTCCTCCTTCTCCTCTTTCTCTTTCTCTTCCTCTTCTGTCTTCCTCTTCCTCTCGGTACTTGGTGCTGTTGTCCATCACGTCGTTGGTGTCATGGTGTGTTTGTTCAAGATCTTTATCATTGTCAGTGGTTTCCTCCATTGTGTTATCCTTTCCGTTCACTTCGCCTGCATTCACGTTCACTTTCACGTTGACGGCATGGGGGGTGGTTGGGGAGGGAGGAGATAATGTAACTATGATACTTGTGTAACATTTGTACTTTTCTCAATAAAACAATCAAATCAAATCAAATCAAAACCCCCCCTCCGGAGTCCATAAATATATTGAAATATGCTTTGCCATTTGATTCCTAGAGATCCTTCCTAAGATTCATAAATTCACCTAAAGTTAACCAGAATAAAGAGAACAAGGAACATCATATACTGAAGGGGTTAAGGTGATTGGCAAATAATTACCAGGAGTTATTTGTTCCTTTCTTAAAAGTGGGAAGTACA
Source organism: Paralithodes platypus (assembly GCA_032716605.1). Lineage (NCBI taxonomy): Eukaryota > Metazoa > Arthropoda > Malacostraca > Decapoda > Lithodidae > Paralithodes > Paralithodes platypus. Next base: position 42,777,613 of record CM064498.1, on the reverse strand, counting down.
TTTGCTAGTTAGGTACATTCCCTCACTGTACTGTTTAGTTATAAAGTTGAGTTAATGGGTTAAGCTTTGTTTGTTATGTTTATGTATGTACAGTAATGACAGTACCTTTATTGTAATGGATCATTGTCTGTTACTTTCAATATACAATCGAATTTATGAATTTCACTCCCAACACCAAACACCTCCCAATTAAATTTATGAATACATGTGACCCTACCGGATTCGAACCTGGGTTACAACATGCAGATCTTAAACACTCTAACCATTACACCATCAAGACAATTAAAGGTTAATTACATGACTACGATTTTATATCCATTTATAGAATACTGGATATCAATCTAATCTCGTACTCAAACCCAACTGCACACTGAATAGCCTAATGTTTAAGTGAAAGGAAATAATATTTTATGGGGTACAGATCTCTAAGGACCAACCTCGCTATGAAATGTTCCTGAACCTATAGGAATAATCTATTGTATTAATTTCACTCCCAACACCAAACACCTCCCAATGAAATTAATGGAAGCATGTGATCCTACCGGGATTCGAACCATTACACCATCAAGACAGTAATAGGTTAAGTACATGACTACAATTTTGTATCCATTTATCGAATAAGTGAAAGGAAAGAATATTTTTATGGAGCACAGGACCGGCCTCGCTATGAAATATATATATATATATATATATATATATATATATATATATATATATATATATATATATATATATAATATATTTGTAAGTTAGTGTAGCCAGGTAAAATATTTTCTTGAAGGCATGTGAGATTAAATAAAACAGCATAGTAAGCATTAATATGTTTTTTTTATTTAGAGATTCAATGTCTCGTGTAATTTTTCGTTGTCGGTCATTCAATTGGTACAATAAAGATCCTAAGTTATCAGCAGGTTGTGGGGTGGTAGGAGTTGTAGGAGGTTGTAACGTTTCAGCAATAGCTCTTGCCATGTTCACACAGGTAATGATAAGAATAGAAAAATTATAGGTTTAATCCCCAGAGGGGAGAAGAGAAAACCTAATATTTAGTAGTGGCCCCGAAATCATTGACGATATGCCTATTAGTATAATAGTCCTCTTTCAAGTACCCGTGGTCCGCGCATTTGAAATACCCGTCGCAGGGAGAGAGAGTCCTACATCATAAGTGCAACGCTAATTCTCTTATGGAATCGTCTTTATGATTGGGTAATCACTTCAAAAAAACTTCGTAAAAAAACAAAAAAAAACATGCACTTAATAATTGTTATAATAAGGCTTTCCATCACGTGGATGTCTTATGTGGATTCTAGCCCAGACGCTGCTCACCGGATGGTTGGGAGGGCCCTACATCGTGAATGATTTTGGGGCCACTACTAAATATTAGGTTTTCACTTCTCCCCTCCGGGGATCAAACCTATAATTTATTAGTGGCCCCTCCATCATTGACGATATGCCTGATATCTCAAGACTGGAGGGGAACATTCGTGATAATATCTATCTATCTATCTATCTATATGCTCAGGCCCAATCCCCATTTTGGGGGTAGCCGACTCAAGACAGAGCAAGAACAGGGAAAACACAAAAACAACATACAAACAACGAATAAACACAGATAAAAAGCACAAACTCACACACATCCCGGTCACCCAGGAGAAGACCCAGAGACCAGGGTCACCAAGGTCGCTCCAGCACTCCCCGGCCCCCGACCACCCGGAGAGGTTCCGATCTCGGCAGGCAGACATGCAGCGGAGCCAAAGCCACAAGCTCTCCCACCACACTTCCAGGCGCTCCCTTCATATTAATCGTCTCCCCGGGCCAGGCGCCTGATGGACTATTATCTAGTCCAACTTGCGCCCGACCCCTTACTCCAAATGACCACGTGTTCACTCAACTATTCACAAGCATTCTCCATTTCACTCCTGTCCACCACCACTTCCCCTGCCTGATCTATAGTCATTCCTCTATCATCCAAAGCTTTTCTTACACAGTCTCTCCATCTCAATGGGGGTCTTCCTGCCCTTCTATCTCCCCTTGTACCTGACTCACATATTCTCTTTGTAAACCTTTTATCTCCCATTCGTTCAACATGACCATACCAGCTCAGCACCCTTCTGTCCACTCTGGCTGACAAATGTTCCTGCTGCCCCACTCTCCTACGTATCTCTTCATTCCTCAATCTGTCTCTACGAGTAACTCCACACATACTCCTCAAGCAGCTCATCTCCATCACATCCAGCCCTCTTTTCTCCTTTTTCTTCAGAGCCCATGGTGATAATATCACCACTAACAAATGTTTATAGGTAGAGAAAAAGAATCCTATAACAAAATCAGTATTTTATTGTTTACATACAATAACCAGTACAAAATTGGACAGCTAGCAGTGAGTTACTTCAAAGAAAATCTGCTTACATGACCATGTAGGTACATCGAAAAAAATATCACATTTGAGATTCATAAGGGTTGATGTTCCAGGCACATAAATTATATCATAGTGTTTTTATGGCCTCACAACAACTTTGCACACATGAGATTCTTTGTACGTCTTCTATATCTAAATTATCACTTTGATAGTTATCTTATTCTAAAATTAACTTGTTAACTGGAGGACCCGCTTGACTAAACAGTCTCACAGGCCCTGTTTTCAGCATTATGGACAACCAATACGGTACTTCTTGATCTACTCGATCCTCTGATGTGACCCTAGATTGTGTGCACTTGTCCTATTTTGTGCCGAATGTTATAAATAATCTATAGTTGCAACTATGATAAATATTCATAAAACTTAAAGTAAAATGTCTTTACACTTTGTTGCCAACTCGACTACTTGTGTTTATTGTTTGTGATTTACTCATCTCGTCCGGCAGGGGGTCCCTTGGTCCTGTGCTCACCGGAACTCCCCCCCCCCCCCTCTTTCTTTAGCCTGAAGGCGCAAGTTCAATAGCTCTTGACCCCGTAGACCCGCCGCCGAACGAACATAAGGTAGTTGTTAGGGTTTTCTACTGTCCTAACAGCTGACTGTTCTCCAGAAGAACGGGTGCTTCTCACCCAGTGGACCGGAAAAGGGGGGATGACTTTTCTAAGTGTTAGCCTACTTGCTATGACGACGTTGGTGTATGAGTTGTGCCTCCAATAATCTTTGACCTGAAGTCCCGGATTGAGAAGCACCACCCTCCTTCTGCGGAGCAATCATGTGACATGAAGGATGCTTTTGCTCTTTTTGGGTGAAGCCAAAGAATCCTTAGGACGGAACCATACTGGACCAAGGCATACACAATTAGAGAGCGCCGGAGTCGTATCAAAATTAATAGTGGTGGGAGATTTGGGTCCGCCTTGGTTCTACACTACATCATACTGGCATCCGCCTCTAGAAGGTAGTTGTGGTATCCTGCGACTTGTAGCTCAGTGAGAAGGTAAGAAGTGACCAATCTTTGTAACTGTCTTTAACCAATAACTCGCAATACCACCTGTATTACCTGGTGTGACGTGAGAGCTGTGTAGTCAACTTCTGACTGAGCTACTATCAAACAGGAACCCAGCAAGAAAAATTGCCCTCATTATCTATGGTTATTGAGTTGTATCAGCGTGATATTCTCAGGTCTGATATCAACTTGTATAACTTTGCACTCATTAACCCATGGTTCCGACCCACGGCGGTATGTGCAGGCCTGATAAGCTAACAATTGGTGTAGGAGGGGTTCAGTAATGTACTAAAGGTAGGTGTAGGATGCTACCAAGCGCTAATTCCTCTCTCTCCTCCGTAACATATCCGCGTATTTTCTTTAGAAATTCGCAGGTCTTTCTGGCCTTGTTTAACATATCGTTACTTGAATGTCAAACCTGTCGTCTAGTAAGCCGGTAAAGAAAGTAGTGATCTTTGATATTGTTTCCGGCCGGAGTTCAAGCCCGGATCTAGGGATTCGCCTCTGGTGGCAGGGATTCAATGTCTAAAAGGCCTGAATGTTTCAACCGGGTCTTAGTCCGGATGTTCTTTCTACCGCCAGAGTTTACTAACCCTCGCGAGGTATGTCACTCCATCCTTTAATTGTTGTTTTAAGGGGCGTGTCGGGACTTAATCAAAACAAGACCTTTAGGGAAAAGCTTGTCTATTGTCTTTTGTTAACTGGAGAGGGGTGTTAAGCCATATTGTCTGATATCCATCCGGCGTCTTCCTTTTTAGGGGCCTACATGTTGAGTCCTTTTAAAGGTGGTCGGGTGAGTGAGAGGTATCTAACGCTATTTCGTACCCCATGTTTAAGACTTTAACGGGGAAGATACCTAGCCTTTTACCTTCAGCGTACGGCATAAGTACCGTAACTATTAAACCACTAGCATGAGGGACCCTGTTACCATGTGCATGTTTAAGTCAACTACCTATTAATGGTCTGTTACTTTTAACTCCACCGTGATGGTATGCTCTGATAGGTTGGAAGGTCATGACTGATAACTCTTTTGGGAGTTCCTTTTTTATGATTAACTCCGCCGGCTGTTGTTTATGAACTAGGTTGTTTGTGTCTCATGAAGTAATGTATTTCCACTACCTTCGGTGGGGAGATCGATTCATGAGTGCAACTTACTTGTGTAACTTTTCCCACCAGTTTATACCATCCGGCGGGGAAAAGACTCAACCCTGGCGGAGAAACATTGTGGTATAATCAGACGCTCATCCCGCCTTGTTGACCTTGGAACCTGGTTATAGTGACATAAAGAATTGCAATTGTCATGGAAATTCCACCTAACTCCTTAATTTATGTCATAACTCTAAATCTTACACCTGTGCCAACCAACAGCCAGTTGTCTACCGTTTCCTCTCCAGAATTTTGAAACTTGTTTTCTTGAATTGCAAATTAGACCGAAGTAAGGCTTATAGTATAGAAACTGGTGTCTTTACCCTAGATAAATGATATCCCCCAGTAACCTGGACTGGACCCGCCACACCAGAAGTTATAGAAACCTCTGCATGCTGGCCCTTATGCGCTTTGTTGCCTTACCTATGGCTTCCAATCTGGCGGTGCGGGTATGGGGCTACTATTTTCGTGGTGTCATCCTAATGGACGCCTATCATTGAAAGGGCGCATTGTATTGTTACTGTTATGGGCTAGTGTTATACTGAACTGCGGTGTAATCCGTTGTGGTCCCCAGAACGACAAGGCACAGTGGAGTTATGTAAACCTTGCTCTGCGGATCGTTCTGATTTGAGGGACTCCGTTCCTCCGAAAGGTTAAGAGATGGTAGGAAGTAACGAGGTCGCCGGAGCCCCTCTATGACCTGTGTTCTCTCGTCCTCCACTATGCCCCTTGTTTCCGGGACCGCTGCCCATTACCGCCTGACTTCACCAGTATTACTGAGTGTTCGGTAGGCGTCCCCTCGGATCCACTCGCCCGCGATGGGCCCCGGGAGAGAGAGAGTGGTAAAACAATAAATGGGTGTTATCGGGATGGTTAGACGACTGACTATTGCTTGGCTAACCTTCAGTTTCGTACTGACGTGATCTAATTGAGCTTACATTGTCAGAATTTAAAGTGGTGGCTGTAAGTTGTTGCGCAAATAGTAAAGAGCCTGCCTTGTCTCTGGACTTAGTACCGAAGACGTCAGCACCGGAGATCTGAGGACCCAGCGGCAAACACCTGCCGGTAAACCTCTTACCATAAACATTCTCAGGTGCTGACGTGCACGTACCGCCTCCAATAATGCTCTCCGTATGTCCTCTAAAGAGCGTACTGGATGTGGTAAGACCATGCGTTAAAATAATTCTATGCTCTCATCTAGTGTCTGATTAGCCTTAGTGTCTGCCGGTCTCGAGATGGTCTGGGCTGTGTGGGGATTCATGAAGAACTGAGCAAATAACCGACAAGTTGATTACGTAATTTAAGTCCCTATCAAGCTCGCCGGGGGGAGGAATATTGAACTGTTCCTGGAAGTCTTTTTGTGATAATTGAGGAGACGTCAGGAATTCAAAGAGGGAAGTTGGGAACTTTCCTGCCTGTTTATTCAGCAAAGTGAACCTAACTGGGCTGGATAGGGGAATGGGAAGTAAGGGTTGCGAAATTAATGACATCGCAAATTGCTGTGCCTCTACATCCCAGGCCACCCAAGGACCAAAACCTACCTACCTCAAAACTACTCCTGGACATTTACACGTTAGTCGCGCCGGGGTTGTAGCCAACTCCAGTACTTGCTTAACCTGGAATTGATCACCTTGTAAGCCATAAGGCCGGGCACAATCGGGGCAGTTTAGTAATGAAGGGGGAGGTGGTACTGAATCTGAAGGCTTGTATGCAAAGTACTCATAATAGCCCACATCTGGTACCGCTTTGATTGGAACCTGTAATATGTTACCCTGTTCATCTTTTGCTCTAAATTCCTTACTCCTGGTTACCTCAATGGTCCACTCACTAGGGACCGGAAACTCCCCTGACAAGGTTATGCGTGCCGCGCTGGGGAATTTAGCTTGAACTGGAGACCAGGTCTCTGGTTCTGGAATAGTATTTACTGAGGCAATGGTTTGTAACTGTTGGTCTAGAGAGGGTGCTACAAAACTTGATGTAACACCACACACATTGGGAGATGGAAAAATGGCGGGCACTGGCATGCCACTCGCCGGATGACCCTTGAACGTGAAGCTAGGGGAACATGGCGCTTTCGGCAAGATTAATGTGGCGGGCTTTAAAGGTCGTACTACTAAACCTGTCGGGTTAGGGAATAGAATATGCCTCACGTGCCTTCTGCGTGTAGTAAGAGGCGACTAAAGAGGTTGGGTCGGTGGGCTTGCGATCCCCACCCGGAAAATATATCTAAGCAAAGAAAAACGAACGAACAGCCTCGGATGCGGACGGAACCTACGTTGACGAACCACGACCGACTAAGGACATTCCATCGGACATTCTGAGAATGGCTACGTGGAATGTTAGTGGCATGAATGATGGCACAAAAGAGAGAGAGGTTCTGGAAGTGTTAGTGAATGCCAGGCTGGATGTATGTGGAATGACAGAGACCAAATGGAAAGGTTCAGATGTGAGAGAGTGGGAGTGTGGAATGGGTGTGTGTGCTGGAGTGAGTGAAGGAACAGCGAGAGAAGGTGCATGTTTGTTTGTAAGTAGCAAATGGAAGTAATGTGTAAGAGAGTATGGGTCTGTGGGTTCAAGGATTGTGTGGGTGAGAATGAAAGTAGGAATACAAACGTGGGTGATTGTATGCGTGTAGGCCCCGACAGAGGATATACTTGAAAGAAAGAAAGAGGAGTTCTGGATGAATGTGGAGGCGTGCCTGGAGAAGTTTGACAAGAACGAAAGAATATTTCTGATTGGGGATATGAATGGTAAGGTGGGTGATAGGAAAGTTGAGGGAGTGGGGGGGGGCGGGGTACCATCAGAGGTGAATGGGAATGGTAGTGCACTTGTGGACGTATGTGTGGGGAGGAGGCTGTGGATAGCCAACACCTTCTTCCGACACAGAATGATCCACAGGTACACGTGGAAACGGATGTTGACGATGAAGGATAAAACAGCGGTGGAACGTAAGTCATTGATTATGTATGTGTGGATGAACGAATGAAGAAATCTGTGATGGATGCTAGGGTGTATAGGGGTATTGGGGGGGTCTGGCTGATCATTATGTAGTGGTAGCTAAGGTTAAAATATAAAAGAAGTGGGTGAGGAGAGCTGGAGGGAGACGAGAGGAGGGTGGAATGGTGAGGAGGGTGGAGAGGTTGCAGGAGGAGGAAGTCAGGGAGGAGTACAGGAGAGCAGTGGAAAGATGACTAAGTGGGTTCGACCTGGAAGTTATGGAGGAAGTGGAGGAGATGAGCAAGGTGTTTAACACCTTACGAGCGGCCTATGCGGTTTATTTATATGTACCGCACAGCGGGGTGTTTTTAGCCAAAATAGGGCTGTTTACGTGATCATTTTCATGCCTAAATAAGACCCAGAACATAAAACAAGTACCTATCCCTGAAAGGGCATAAACAGAGCTTTCGAATGACACCATAACGATCCTTGTATGATGGATAGTTTTCTTGCAATAACCGTGCAACGCGAGTGCAAAAAGCAGGTAATTCGGTAGTTTCGGTACATAATTGAGTATGTAGCGAGTGAGAGAGGGAGGAGGGAGCTGAGATTTGTCAGTAGGTTCGGGTGGTCTGGAGCAGTCATACGCTCGCTAGTCTCCTGCCACCACTTGTCTCTCTCTCTCAGCCACATTACGTGCTGAAATTGCCACTCGACCTATGTCGAGCGCCGCCACATAGTCCAGCTTTATTTAACTCGACTTATGTTGCTCGCCGCTAATTAAGGGTTAAGGATGAGATCTGTGCAGCATGTGAGGAGGTGTGTGGAGTGAGGAGAAGAGAGAGGGGAGTGAAAGGTACAGCATGGTGGACAGAATAGGTAAGAATAGCTGTGGAAGAAAAGAAGAAAGCATATAGAGAGTGGTTGGGTAGTAGAGGGAATGAATATTTCGAGAGACAGAAACGAGCGAGATACGTGGAGAGTAAGAGGGTGGTGAAGAGAGTAGTGAAGGAAAGTAAGAGAAGAGTAGATGAGGAATTTGGAAGGAATCTGAGTGTAAAATGGAGGGAGAGTAAGAAACTGTTCTGGAAAGAAGTCAAGAAAGTTAGGGAAGGTAGCAGGGGAAGCAGTAAGGGTGTGAAAGATAAGAATGGGAGAATGATGGCCAGGAAGCAAGAGAGAGTCGAAAGATGGAGGGAGTACTTCAGTGAGTTGCTAAATGTAAGGAATGAAGAGCCAGCAAACATAGCTGGATATGGTATGGGAGGGAGAAGAAGAGAAGTAGTGGAGGAGGAGGTGGGGATCAGGAGGTCAGAAGTGTGGGAAGCCATGAAAAGAGTGAAGTTGGGGAAAGCACCAGGAACAGATGGAGTGTGTGGGGAAATGTTGACATATGGTGGTGAGATAGTGATAGAATGCGTATGGAAAATGTGCAAACTAGCATGGGAGAAGGGGAGTGCACCCGATGACTGGAAGACTGGCATATTAGTCCCCCTATATAAGGGCAAAGGGGAAAGAGGAGTGTGTGGTAACCACCGAGGAATATGTCTTCTAAGCGTAGTAGGGAAGGTATACAGTAGGGTAGTGATTGCGAGAGTGAGAGTGAGAACGGAGAAATGCATAGGCGACGAGCAGGGAGGTTTTAGGAACGGAAGAGGATGTGTAGATCAGATTTTTGCCCTGAATTGTATTGTGGAGAAATATCTGGAGAAGAAACAAAAGGTGTATGTTGCCTTTATGGACTTGGAGAAGGCCTATGACAGAGTGGATAGAGAAGGTTTGTGGAAAGTACTTAGAATATACGGAGTAGAGGGCAAGTTGCTGAAAGCAGTGAAGAGCATGTATGAGGGTGCAAAGGCGGCAGTACGTGTGGAGAGTGAGCAGAGCGAGTTCTTTGACCTGAATGTTGGTTTGAAACAGGGGTGTGTGATGTCCCCATGGTTGTTTACTGTATATATGGATGGAATCATGAAAGAAATACTATCAAGAACAGTGGATGTTGGTGTATCGCTGAAAAGGGAGGGAATTGAGTGGAAGCTACCTATACTGCTGTTTGCGGATGATACAGTTCTGATGAGTGATAATGAATGGGATTTGCAGGGTCTGGTAAATGAGTTTGGAACAGTGTGCGAAAAACGGAATTTGAAGGTAAATCCGGGGAAGAGCAAGGTTATGGTCTTCGACCAAGGGGTGAAGTCACAGAGTGTGAGGTGAAGCTGAACGGTCAGGCTATGGAGATCGTCAACTCTTTTAAGTATCTGGGCAATGTGTTGAGTAAAGATGGGACTATGGATGAAGAAGTTCGGGAGAGGGTACAACAGGGGAAGAGGGTTGTAGGAACGCTAAAAGCAGTAACAAGAAATAGGGTGGTCAGTATGGAAGTGAAGAAGTCCTTGCATGACAGTGTGGTAATCCCGACACTGACTTACGGAAGCGAAGCATAGACGTTGGTTGAGAGACTCAGACCAAGAGTGAGAGCAGTGGAAATTAATTACTTAAGGAGTGCGTGCGGAGTTACATGGAGGGATAGACAGACTAATGAGGAAGTAAGAAGGAGGTGTGGTGTGGAGGTAGATGTGCTGGAAAGTGTGAAAAGGAACAACTTGAGATGGTTCGGCCATATGGAACGTATGGAAAGCGAGAGAATGACTAAGAGGGTGTACGAGAGCGAGGTGGAGGGACAGAGAGGGAGAGGTAGACTGAATGAGAGGTGGAAGGATGGAGTGAGGAAGTACATGAATTAAGGCGGTGCTGGTTGGGGCGAGGGGCGTCGACTGACTGGGGACAGAGGTGCATGGGGGCGGTTCGTTCGTGGCCACACCTTCGGGGATCACGGCGTCAGACAATAGATAGATAGATAGATAGACTACTAAACCTGTCGGGGCAGCTTCGGTGTCTCAGTGGATGTGATACGAGCTTTCTTAGGTACATGACAGTGTTTTAGCATCCTATGAAATATGTCATCAAGATCCGTAACTGTGATATATATATTATGAGATTTTCTCCCGGACATAGGTTTCTTTAATAACCTCTTTTTACCTTGGGTTATCTCGGTTCCGTCACTTACCTCTGGGGTTTCTGGAACCTCTACTGTCTCGGAAATCAGTCTAATTTTATGTCTTGGGACTTTATGTCGCCTCCCCTTTTTTGTATTTTCCTGTAGACTATCAAAAGTTAGGTGTCTCGCGGAAAACGTCTGAGGTTCGCTCTCAACCACTTGACGATTGGAGGAATAGTGCCCTGGGTATGTCTGGGAAGTTAATTGCGGTCGACTTACTTGAGGGCTCACCACCGTGTCATGGTCATTATTCGCCTGCGCCTGGGTATTAGTTTCTAATATCTTAGGGGACAGTATTAGTTTATGACTTGGTAACTTCTTATGCGACAGTCCTAGGTCATGACTTGGTAGCAAGAGAGGAGCATGAGGAAAGACTAATTTGCTCTTTGAGAGGCCTATACTCAAACCTTCTGCACCGGTATGAGGAGGAGGCGTCTTACCGACCACCCCGTTCCCGGAACCAGCCGACTCTAAGACCGGCGCTTCCGAGACCAGGACCGGCGGGGGAGATGGCGACCGTGGTGTTAACCAGTGCCGCGACTCCGCCTCCTCCGTGTCGGCATTCGCATGAATTTCTGCCGTGACATAATGGGTGGAACTCGTAACTTTATTTCTCTTAGGGGAAATAGCAGATGGCCTGGCAGATTGTGGGGACTGTTGTTTAGGTGATCTGGTCCTCTTGTGACCTCGTGGTGACGCCGAACGAGTCCTTTTCTTGCGGCCGGGGGGGAGGGGGGTGGGGGGGTTTCTCCTTGAGACTCCTCACTACTACTACTACCGATTAAATCGCCGGAAAGAAGTTGTGATAACTTAGTATTTAGGAGCTGTGACTTAGAGGATGAACAATCAAGGGGGGTTGAATATGTGAGAATGTGTTGCCACAGGTCTGGGTCATCACAAACCAGCTCTTTATTCGCCGCGCCCCTAGCATAGGCGGAGAAGCTGTTCTTAATATCGACCAGTGCTACTAGGCATGCTAGGTCTTGTTTACTAAACCAGTCGGCACACAGATCTGAACAAGTTGGGCACACCTGAGAGTTCCAGATGAAGCTAGATTTGTCTAGACACTTTACACACTTAATACAAAATTTATGTGCTATGACTGGGGTTAAGAAGCAAGTGGGAGATGCACAAAAGCTAGTGCGAGGCATGATGGTGAGCGAAGCCCCCCCCGCCGGGTTCTGCACCGTAGCCTGCTGCCCTGTGTTGCTCCTGATGTGCTGGGTTCTGGAAAATAAAATTTCCAGGAATCAATGCTCATAAGGATAAACCGAGAGGTAACACATTATATCTTACAAGTACGCCGGAAGGGCAGTTGTAGTTCCAACTGCTACTCTGACCTTCCGCCATACCTGAATGAAAATCAACCTTCAAGGTGTTTTCATTGTCGAACTGCTTACCTGTGACTGTGTCACTGGCCTCTGAAACCTCGTCAGATAATCATCGTATCCCGAGACATCCTCTGGGATAAACAACGCTCACTGCGTGTCGCTGGGCGCTAAAAAGTCAAGTTGTGTGAGTGGACGGGTTCCAGGCGAGTTCGCTCGGCCGGGCCGAGCTCACTTAACCGAGGAAAACGTACTTCCGACGGAAGTGAAGTGGCACTACAAACCACCGTGGGACAAGATTGGCCATCCCCGCCTCAATGTAAAGTGAAGGTGCGGCGTCAATACACAGAGAGACCGCCGGAAGGGGAATCAACCTAATTTTGAGGAAACGGATTTTTGTTTTTTGTTTTTTTGTTTTTTGTTTTCTATATTCCAACTTACTTCCTCTCGGGCATAGGCTGAGAGCCTTAACATTCACCGCTTTACAATGAACAGTGAAGCCCGTGAGGTCTTGTTCCAGTCTAGGGAGTGAGACATGTGAAGCACGTAGAGTACACCGAGCACCTGCCATCTTGCCTTCACATGAGGCACGGTGCTCACTCATGGCCCGAAAAGACCCCATCTCTGAAGCCACCTCGTTCCCGTGCTTCACTGTCTCATCCCCTACTCTCGGACTCTCACACTTACACACACACAATGCCACCTGTTGAGCAGATAACTCACCAGGCATTGCACCCCTATAGCATATTTTGAATATGGGAATATTTATACAGTGCTATTTAATCAGGGAACAGTAAGGGTATTTTGTTGACGTTTCGGTGGGCTTCGTGATAATGCACTGATCCTATGTACAGCACAATTTCCATCCCAATAATATATTCCCATTGATACATCTGGATTTGAACCCGGGACCTTTGGATTACCAGGCCAGTGGCAAGACCACTCCACCACACCTCCCCTACGATATAAAGTCCGACTCCCCCCCCAAAACCCCACAGACAACAGGACGTCTCCTGACACTGGTAGGCTTGCAAAGCACAGCAAGAAACCAGAAATACATCTTAATCTTAGGGCTACAAAAGTATAAATGACATCAAATAATTTTCCTAGCCCACTAAGACAATACCCCTAAAGAGGCTGGCCACGAGGCTCGTAGGAAAACTTGTCATGGCTCTGTAGACTCATACCTCCGAAGAAAACAGCATCTCGAAGCGACAGCACCCGGAACGGGGAAAAGCGGACACAGACTCCAGAAAGTTTCACACCACGTGTGACAACTCTTAGACCAGAGCGTCTGCTAAAAATCAAATAAATGCAACTGCCTCATAGCGACGGCCAAGCCGCATTATCTTGCGAAAAGTAGCCTCCTACCTAAGAGCTAAAAAGCAACAGCTAAGGCGCACGAAACGAACAAGAATATACATGACGCGTGGGGCCCAATGGGGGAAAACAAGGTGCCTGTACAATAGTACCCTATTTTAACACTCTCCTGCGGACATGCCAATGGGGCTGCCTGATCTAGCTAATCTAAACCTATTCTAGTACAACTCAGATAAATACAAATGAGCAAACAACTCACTAGAGTTGAGCGAACGAAGAATAAAGCGGAGTTCAGGCAGGCACGTCTGGCATTGGTGGTCGCAGGGAGACGAAGGAAGTATGGCGGCTCGGTGAGCAGCGTCTGGGCTAGAATCCACATAAGACATCCATGTGATGGAAAGCCTTATTATAACAATTGTTAAGTAAATGTTAATTTTTGTATTTTTTACAAAGTTTTTTCGTTTCCCAATCATAGAGACGATTCCATAAGAGAACTAGCATTGCACTTATGATGTAGGACTCTCTCTCCCTGCGGCGGGTATTAATAATGCGCGGACCGCGGGTACTTGAAAGAGGACTATTATACTAATAGGCATATCGTCAATGATGGAGGGGCCACTAATAAATAGATGGGTATTTATAGGGGGGCTCCAGGGTTCACGCGTCGCAAGGTTTGCACATGTGGGCGGGGCTAGTCGGCAGTCTGCGTCTGTGGTTGGCTGGCCGCTGCTAGCCGCGCACTGCGCCTGTTGATTAGCTGTTGGGGTCCAGGGGGCACCAAAAGGTGGGAGTTGGCTAGGTGTGGCGTTCGCGGGGTCTTTTCCATCGTGTAGTCTGTGGGGGTAGGATCTCCTCGCTGTGGGGAGAATATGGAGGTCTAATATCTGGTTGTTAAGTAGGGGGTTGAGTGCCTGTATGTATATAGCTTCAAGGATGGGGAGGCGTCGGGAGTCGGGTTCTTTATCTAATATGGAGGTGTTACTAACAAGGTCTTTACGGGTTAGTTGAGGGTGGTCAGGGCTGTTTTAATGGTTTTTGATGGCGCCAGATTGAAGGTGGAGGGTAAGACAACAGCTTAGGCGAGTCTCGGTCATACCGATATGCGTTTTACGGGGTCCACAGTCCCTGTTGGTACAAGAATGTTGGTATATCACATGATCCATATTCAGCTGTTTATTGTCGTTGGCAGGGCGGTTACGAAGTACAAGTTGGGAGGTTTTGGGGGATTTATAATATATGATTAATTTGATGTTGCTATCAGTGTTGGTGGGCTGGACTTTCTTCAGTATGATGTCTCTTATTACTGCTTCGTCTGTTTTTGGTCAGAGGACATGAAGTTTTTATAGAATATTTATGTCCTCGGGCTGGCGGCGTTGTTTGGGGCTTCGTTGTTATACCATTTCTGTGTTTTCTTGATGGTTTAATCCACACCAGAGTTGGAGTAGCCGTTGTATATGAGGACTTGTGTAAGGCGTTGGAGTTCGTGGTGGGTGTCCCGCCAGGAGGAGCAAGTGAGAGAGAGCCCTCCTGATGTCAGGCCGAGATTGGTGGGAGGTGTGGTACCTTTTGGGGCACAACTGTTTGCCGTTGAGGACAGAGTCCATATTTGTGGGCTAGTCGTTGTAAACAGTGGTTTTTTGAAGCCTGTGTCGGGTGGTGGTGTCTAGGATGCCAAGGTAAGGGGTAGTTTCGCTTCAGTTGTTCTCCTGCGAAGGATGGAAAATTGAGTCCTGATGTTGTGATGAATCGTGCTGAAGTTCCTCGAAGTTCTGTGGTGTCCTTCACCCGCACGAAGATGTTCATCGACTTAACGGCAGTATGATGGAGGGGCGGTGTGTTGCCAGGAGGTCCTCCTCGATAGCGCCCATGGAAAATGTTTTGAGAAGGAGGACACCTACTGTAGGTGGCTGCCCATTGCCACACCATCTATTGACAGGTACAGGTTGTCCTTGGGGGCAGATGAAGCGGAGGGCAGATTGATATGATGAGTTTACCTCTCGGTTTATCCTACGAGCATTGATTCCTGGAAATTTTAATTTTCCAGAAACCCACAGCACATCAGGAGCAACACAAGGGCAGCAGGCTAGCGGTGGCAGACCCGCGGGGAGGGGGGGGGGGGGTTCTCTCGCCCCATCATGCCTCGCACTAGCTTTTTGTGCATCTCCCACTTGCTTTTTTTTTTTGGTGCATAGCTCCAGTTGCCGATCGAGACGGGGGCGGTGTTCGGGGGGGGGAAAAAATGTCTAGAGGTTGGGGAGGCAAGTAGTAAGTGGTATACCCGACGTATGATGATATCGATCGTCCTATCCAACTGGTTACATTAGTGAAGAGGCTTTGGCGACATCGAGTGAGGGTAGTGTATTTAAATTGTCGGTTTCGGTGGAGCATCACGGAGGAGGATTTCTAGAAAGAGTCCCGTTAGAGGAGGATAGGCTGTATTGAAGAGCGGGGGCGTGCCGGGCGTCAGAAGGTTGTGTGAGGGTACTTTGCTATCTGGTAAGTTGCCATCGGGAA
The DNA here is from genome assembly GCA_032716605.1 of Paralithodes platypus. Taxonomy (NCBI): domain Eukaryota; kingdom Metazoa; phylum Arthropoda; class Malacostraca; order Decapoda; family Lithodidae; genus Paralithodes; species Paralithodes platypus. Next base: position 42,761,894 of record CM064498.1, on the reverse strand, counting down.
TTTGCGAGGGATTATTGGTCTGAAGGGGTTTTGCCGGGCTTATGGGTTTTTTACAGTGCCGTAAGCGTATCTGGGAAAATTCACCGACGAGTTTTCTGAGGTGGGGATTCCCGTCAGCCTTGGTCATAAAGTAACACCGTGGAAAAGAGCCACACGGCTAGTTTTGTAATGTTTGCGCACCAGAAACCCGGCCGGGTTTTCAAAAAATGGTTTTATTCCCGAAACAATAGCGAATGGGTTAGGAAACTGAAGGAAAAAACCACGAAAAACCGCGTCAAAAGAGCTTTAAAAATGGTCCTACAAGAGCCCCCGAAAAACGGATTTTGATAAGAGTAAAAAATTGAAGGCCAATTATCCCCAAAAAAACAGGTTTTTTGGCGCGCTCGGCGCGCACGTAACCACGTGGACTTGAGAGTTTTCAACCATCGCACGGTTGCGTGGGTATACGTACAACAGTTTCCCATAACAAATCTGAGCCCTCTTGAGTGGGCTACACCTGAGGTTACGGTCGGCGCAATTATGGGTGGACAGCGCCAGGCGCTGTCCTCTGGGGCTGTGCGTTACATACATCGCCGACGCGATTCAGGCCGCGTCGCTGGGACGAGGTAAGGCCTTGTAAGGGTAGGTTAATGGATGGGTGAATTGGTGTTGTTCGCCTTCCATTTGATATTTCATCAGCCCTACTAACACGAAGCTGCTGCAAAAACCCGTGGCTTCCCCACCGTAGCAAGATCCTCCAGAAACAACATAACCCAGGCAGCTAAACAACTACGGGGAAAAACCCCAACCCCATTCATATCAAAGGGTGAGCGGACAAAGCCCCATACCTGGTCGTCCATTGACAAAGAAGGATAACCTTGGGAAAATGGAAGTTCATCCTACAACACGATGAGACACAAATTCCAGAGAATAACCCGACGAAAACCCCACAGATGAAATTAAAAGGAAGGTGAACACCATCATCATATCACATTAACGCCAAGGCTGCAAAAACAGTCTTCAATTTACGGTCCTTTCATTTCCGTGCTTAGGTTTTAACATTACGTACAAATAATATGTAATTAGTACAGTACAATTACCTTTTTTTGGGGTCCCAAACCCGTACATTTAGAATGGCAAGCTACAAGAGCTGAACCTTTGGGGGGCGGGATGGTGTTAGAACTCATTCACGGCGGACCGAAAACCAGTTGCCATAGATATGTAAGTTGTAGAGAACCACATCCAGGTACCAAGGTCCCTCAAGAGGAATGCTTGGGAAACACAAACAAACAAGGTAGGGTTTATTCAGACTGTCTATCCACAACATCTGGAGGCCTGTTGTTGGCAGGGTACATGCAGGCCAGAGGCAGATTACCTGATAGATTGATAGTTAACTATACTACAGCAACAGCATAGGAGACTCTGGGGATTCGAAATCATTTCTTGAGGGGGAAGATTCTGATATTCTCGTTCGTGGTAATTTTTTCTAAGCTAATTCTCAAACAGACATTTCATGCAACAACAAAACATACAGTAGTAAGGGAATATACAAAAGACCAGGGACTAGTATGAAAGCTAGTTTGTTGTTTTTACATGCAATAACGTTTGTGGTTTGTAATATTAAACCTTTGTTTTTTTCCTTTTCAGGGCAAGAACATTTAATTACAAACAAAAACAAAGTAAAAGATTCCGGAATTACAACACAGAATACAGGTGTTTCAAATGACTCATAGACATTTGTAGATGACTATTTAATTTTTTATTATTGTAGGTATATATTTTAAAAACTACTTATACTAATAGGATAGGAGTGATGCGATAGTTGTTTATTCAAGTATCAGCGATTAAACAGAAAACTACGTCTTCAATTAATGCATCTCTTTGTAATTACGTTAATAGAATATGCGCGGCTGCAGTCGATAGCCGTGCTTCGACGACGGTAATATCTATAGTGAAAATATAGTTTCCGTTTAACAAAAGATTTCCAAATAAGGGAGACCTGATTGTCAATCCTAACTATTTGTTCTCAAGTTATATTCTCTCATTACACAAGTCCTAAAATTTCCAACCAGCAATAAGTTGTGGGTATGTTTACGTTAATTCCTATCTATTATATCGAGTTAGAATATTGTCAGCTCATCTGCTTAAGTCTAGTCTGTTTAGGTTCAGCTGGTGTTATCTTCCTAGATTCCTAACACTACCAGTTTCCATAAATCTATAAAGCTTTTCAAAGACCTTGGTACTTAATATCACACCGACCACCAAGCCTAGAATTTTAGACAGTAGGGTATTAGATCCCGTACTCTCAATTTCATAAGCATGTCTAATAAGCTTCTTTATTACCTATTCAAAACTCTTGGGAATTCTCACTCTATATTTAACTATCTTTTGATATCTCCTAGAAATGCCCATTACTATTTCTAACTTTGAATAACTTGTGGTATAGTAACAATAGAAAAGCTATACCTCCAACAAAATGGTAGTTTTTATTAAACTCATTTGTCTAATCAACTTTTAGCTTTGGTTGTCCTATAATGGATAGGCCTACATAAATTGTATTGGTGGGGACACAAGGCATCTGTCAAACCTTTATCTCTCTCTCTCTTTAACTTATGTTCGGAGCCCATAAGGGTTCCTTTAATAAAATGTGCTGGTCTGCTGCTTCGTCCTCACCGCTTTTCAAAACTTTCTGACCCATACACCACCTGGTTCCTGTTCTACATGGCCTTTGATAACTGTGTGGCATGCTGGCAATGTGTCGGCAGGCGGCTGAATACTGTAGGTGTATTTGTGCCTGAGAGCGACGTGGTGGAGCCTGGCTTTGCTCTCCAAAGTTTATTCTGCCTCCTATTTTGGTGTTGGAGGTCATGTCTCTTAATCCTTATTTTATCTCCCCCCAGTGTGCTTTGAGAAAGGATAACGGTGGTGATCTTACTAGGAGAGAGCGAGTGTTTGCTCCAAGCAGGTGCCTGTGTCCGTCTGACTCCACTAGACCCCGCCCTATATACTCGGCCCCGGCACAAACGTGGGCCGGTGATGTTTGAGGTGTGCACTGGGGCCTCGCCAGGGTAGGCCCGAAGCGATCTTTAAGCTTAAACGCTCACGCCTCTTCCAGGTTACTATCTCCGTAATAACTTCCCGGCAGCAGCGTATTTATGATGTTTTTCAGTGGCTGACGAGATTAAGGGGTTGGCACCATTACATCAGAACGCTTTTTGCTGGGATAGAAAATACGGGAATCAACAGAGGGAAAGTTATGAGCCGGGCGGTTGGTAAGGTGTGGCAAATATAGCTAGCATGATGTGGCGGGTCCCTTTTGTATCTCGGCCTACTTCCATGGTAATTGTAGGAATGATCCATCTCCCAAAAAATGTGCTACTATCCATTGTGTCCGGGCAGAAGGCAGTTAATGGGTGGGGTTGATACTTTTCCTCTGACAACATTGGACTGTACTGAGTTTACGTTTACGAACAACGGCAAAACACCATGGAAACGGTTGATTCTTATTATGTTTTCTCTCCTTGGAAGATGTCTGTCACCAGTGTTAGTTCGATGCCTATTTTCCAGGCTCCGAAGAACACCGCCTGCTCACCAGTACTATGCCAACTTTCTACAAGAGATAGTTGCGCTTTCTTTACTATCTGTTGCGGGTCCCGTTTTACTGAGGGGGAGGTGTTTGAGAGAATACAGGAGCCAGGTGTACAGTGTTATGTACATATTTAATCAGGTTGGTTCTTATGCATTTTTAATTTACAAGTTTAACAGGTACAATGCATGGGTAAACATCAACAATAAGTACTTTAAGATAAACGTACAGCATAAATCTAAATAGGATGCACAATGATATATATATATATATATATATATATATATATATATATATATATATATATATATAATATATATATATCTATATAGATACTGTGTATATATATATATAAATATACTGTATATATTATATATATATATATATCTATATATATATATATATATATAGATATAAAATTATTAGCACATACTCCGGAGAGGGGGGGGACGGTTTAATGTCATGAATATTGAACTCCTAGTTTAGACTAAATTATGTGGGGGAATCCCCTAGCTGGGAGTTTAGTGGTAAGTGAAGGTTATGGCAGAGATTCTTCACCTATAGGTAGGCAGCGATTTGGTAACCTAGAGGTTAGAAAAGCGTGTGACAATACCTATAGAGGAATAATCATAGTTACGGAATAGCATGTGGGGGTTTTAATTAGCCAACTGGGTTGAAATGAAATAAATTATGGTTAAAAGGGGCCTGAAAGCCAGGTCTCAACTAGGCCTAGTTCAAGCAATCTCCTATTGCAGTAAATAACTTATTATATTAAGTTACCAAGCAGCTGGAAAGCATTCTAGGTACTAGAAAACAGGAAGCATTTAGGTCAACACTTTGATCGGGGATTTGCCGTTGTTCAAGTAGCTGGGTAGGACCGGGAGGAAGCACCTTTTGGAGCCAGGGAGACATCCAGATCTCAGGGAAGGGGAGGGGAGATAATTTCCCCTACCTTGGCCTGGATATTTACTTTTCTAGAATGACTCCCCACCCTAGGAGTGGCACAAGGGAAAAAGGGGCACGTCGATGCACTGGTTCTAGGTGGTGTGTAGGTCGCTTTGGGTTCAGGCGATTGGGGTTAGGGGGAGAGCAATGGAAGGAACCCTCCGGATTCGTCCAGGGATGCCCTCCCAGGGACTCGAACCTATGTAGGATACTCATATCCAAAATCTGAAAGAAAAAAAAACAATTGGGTTAAAGAAGCTGAACAGAATAGGAGTGGGGACTGTGTTGAAAGGGGGGTGGGTGCTTCACACCCGCCGCAAATGGGTAGGGAATATGCACTGAAAGAACTCTGAAAAACACTCATTGTTGTAATAGCAATAACAGAATTGTTGAAAAATATGTAACATTTGTGGCGTGTAGACAGAGATTGTAGGAACTAGTAAGAGGTTAGTTGATTGATGAGTGCAAAAAAGCTTCTGACTTCTTACCCTTTCAAGAAGTGCGGTATGGGTGGAATCTCCCCACACAGGCGATACTACTCGAATACATGGGACGCGACTGTGGCTCCAATACAGAGCAAGAAGCTGTGTTGGGGTAAAGAACCCACGGAGGCAGTTGAAACACAACCTAGCTTCTGGGACGCTGTCCTAGCAAGAATGGTAATATGATCTTTCCCATGAAAGGTTGGGTTGTAAAGATACATCTAAGAATATTGAGAGAGAATGAAGGATTTAATATGTGTTGTTGAAAGAAATAATTTAATGACTCTTGTGGAAGATTACGACGGGTTGTTAAATGGAAAAAAATCGGTTTTGGAGGTATTGAAAGTAACAAGATTATCTCTGTAACCTCGGTACATGACTTTTGGACCAGTGATTGTGCATGCTTGTTTGATGTGAAAATATTAGTTTTGAAGAGTGTCAGGGCAGCAGTGTTTCAGGATATGAGTTGGATAGGACTAGAGTTACAGTTGAGGAGATCATTAATGAAATTTAGAAAGATGAACTGGAGACAAGACCCAGAAACTCTGAGTAACAACCGGAGCTTGATAGGTTGAGGAAGTGAACAATGGCCGTCTACAAAATGCAAGGGTTATGGAACCTTTCAGAAAGGAAATTAGATACAAAGGCACAGATAGATGGGGTTAGTTTTTGAAATTAAATCTTTGTACCAGGCTCTATCGAAGGTTTTCTATACTGTCAAAGCCACAATAAGAAAAAAGTCTGACCGAAGTCCCGAAGGGAGAATGACCAAGAGGTTAGTAAGGATAAACCAAAATTAGATATCACCAGTAGAGCAGCCCTTAAGGAAACCATAAGGGCGATCCTGAAAGTAGTTTTATGGGAAGAAAAATGCTTAAGAAATGTTGAATTTAAAAATAGTTTCCAAAAAACTTTAGAGATGCTAGAAATGAGAGCCAAATTCTACGATAGTTGGAAGCTGTAGATCGATCAACCACCTTCTATGGAAACCGGTTGAATGATTAGCAAACTTCCAGTAAGAAGGAGAGACGTTACGAGGAAGACAGACAGAGACTCCGAAAGAGTTGTGCCTAGGCAGAGATTCAACACAGAAGAAATTTGTTTATTAGTACAACGGGAGGAAACACCATCTGGTACTTCATAATATTAAGCTAGAGGGCAAAAAGTACATCCTAAGAAGAGATTATGATATTTAGGCATCACATAAGTGATGAGGGCGTGGATAGGGAAGAATAGCACCAGGAATCATCCAAGGCAGAGTTTTAGCAAAAATTTTGAGTGGAAGAGTTTAGCTTTGTCAGAGGAAGAAGAGTGACAGTAGTGGCCGTCCAGAGTAGAAAAGAGGAGTGGAAAGACAAGTGAAGTGGAATTGTTGGAAAGGTTTATGGGCTAAATGCCAGAATGCTCTTGGGAAGAGTCTAACGTAAAACGAAAGTTTCAGAAAACATTTGTTATTGATGAAAGAGTTTTTTTTTTTTTGCTAGTTTGAGAGAATAGATTGATGGCTTGATTCCAGGCAGAAACATGAAGAGCAAAAGATTCTTGAGTTTGAAGGCGCTGGTACCGTTTTGAATGCTTCCACCTTATTGCGCGGGAGGTAGATCAAGCCAGAGTAAACCAAGGATTTGTTTGCATTTAGACTAAGAGAAAGAAAATAGAATGTCATTGAATGGAAATGTGAATGTTTGGGATGGAGGGAGAATAGGACAGATAACCGAGATAAGTTTGTGATTGGAATTTATTATTGCCCTCTGTTTAGACCAACAATAATTGTGTCTACTATACAAAAATATACATGAAAAGAACGAGGAAAGCCCATACTACAATCTTAATGCATTGAACACTGGAAACAATTGATATTTTAAAACTGAAATTTGAGAAGGCCTTTGACCGGGGTGCCAAGGGCATGTAATGCAGTGGGCTATGATAAAACTCAAAGTAGAAGGATTGGGTTGGGTAATATTCGAAAACTATAATATTGAGGGGTTCACAAGCAGTCAGTTAGAGTGCATGGGGTTATGAGTTTAAGAGTTTTACCAGTGCAAGTTGGTAGTTCCAACACGAGGGTTCAGTGCCTGAGCCAATTACTGTTTTGTTTTGGTCCCTGGAGGTTTTAGTCCAAGGGACTTAGGACAGGAACACTCCCATGGGAGTTGTTATATGCAGGAGATGACCTAGTTTTATATTGCAGATAAGTGCACAGGAAGCAGAGGACAAAGTTCAAAAGATGGAGGGAGGATTTGGGCAAAACAAGGGTCTAAGAGTTAACATAGAATAATCAAAGGTCATGATTAGTGGAGTAGGGCGCGGCAGAACTATGGAAAGAAGTATCTGACCATACCAAGCGCAGTCAGTATGGGGGAAGGGGGGTGGGAAGTAAACTCAATTTTTCAAATGGCTGCGTCTGTAATGACTGGGTTACACAAGAGAAATGTAATGGGGCTATAGGACCGTTGACGAGAATCATCGGGGACTTTGAATGTGCTGTGTGCAAGGGAGAGAGAAACTTGTGTTAAATGACCCGCCTGTTAGTAATTGATTTCGACAGTGTAACGCTGGAGTGTGGTGAATATATTCTGCTATTTGGGCGATACAGTTTCCGGCGGAGGAGGTGGTGCTGAAGCTGTCGCCATTGCTAGAGGCAGAAGTGGGTTTTGTTGGAACAAGTTTAGAGAGCTGTTGCCACTCCTGACCATGAGAGGACACTCACGTTCCCTTTTAAGGGAAGGTGTATGCCTCGTGTTTAAGGAGTGCTATGACCTATATCTCGGAGATGTGCCTGGCTAAAAAGCAGAAGATATTGTTACGACCAGCACTACGAAGATAAACAAGGGCACTTAATATTGGACTAGAAGATAAGGCTATATCTGCAAACAACGGTACGCTAATTCCAAACCCTCGAACTATTAAGCCGGGGTGGAACCAAAACACTTACAACCCTCCAGAGTTAATCTACTGGATAACGGGGTATCAATTAACTGGGTTTAAGTGTACTTTCTAACAAAGACTTTTCCAGGGGTGACGGCAAAGCCTACTCACAACAGAGAGTATTACTTACGTTTAATGAAATGCTATCAAGTAATAACAATTTGCTTAAATAAACTTACTGACAAGATTTAATAAAGGAGTATATGCTTACGTTTAACCTTTAGTGTGAGTCCTGAACTTCAACACTAAACTCTTACAAGGCTCTAATGAAAAACACTGGAATGTCCTAGTCCTACAGCAAACAGATATGGTGTAAGTCTTCTGAAAATTGTCTGATGCTCTATTAAGATGCTCGTCGAATAAAGAACAGGAAATAACTGCAGGAGGCAGGACACCAAAGCGTGTATCCTTAAATACACCAACAAGTAGGATACATATATATAAAAACAAGGGAGTGCACACAACTCTGTGATGAGAGCACTAATAACAGCCACCTCAAAAAAAACCAGTACTTCCTTAAGCCAACGTAACCAAGCCATACTTGGGGGGGTGTTGTGCACTATTGGGGGCATCAACCTAGGCATAAACAAATACTGTGAATAATTCCTAAAGCCGATATGAAGTAAGTAAAGTAACTAAACACATGCTGTCTTTCCTACTAATAAAGTCTAGCAGCGCGGCAACAAAACAAAAAAAAAGGTACAAAGGAAGCCTAGGCAGAGCGATAAGGCATTCTCGTAGCCTACTGTTTCCCCTGGAAACAGATTTCCCTTATGTTACGTTAAAGTGACTAGGAGGCTCTCTTGGTAGTCCAGATCTCAAGTAAATGGTTGTACCCTGGCGCCTCACACAAAGGTCAACAAAATGAGGTAGCAAGCATAACAAGCAAGAGTAGGCAAAACGCCCTTCGCTTGTATACTGCTACGCTCGCAAAGGAAAACATATGCCACAAGGGTTACAGGCTACACTAAGCTCCGTCGAAGCTCGTACAGGCTACTTGACTTTGCCATGTTACCTAACTCAGGACAAAACGACACAAAGATACCCTCCCACTGTCTAGCATTAAATAGTAGGAAAGGAACAACCCAATAATTTAGAAGCACCCAATACTATGATACCATGTGACCTATGACTCTAATTATCCCTAACGCTAGGTGCAACAACATATATGTAGGAACTGGTGCTTGGTAATATACGGGACATGGCAGACTCATGGAAGTCGTATGCAGAAACCAGAAGGGACTGGATAAATGAATAATAAAGATGAGAAGTATGGGGAAAAAGAAGGAGTTCAGAGACAGAAAAAGCAGTAAAGAGAGGTTTAGATTGGGGACAGAATGCAAGGGACCCGTCTAGGACCAAAAGCACAACATACCAAGCTCTAAGTTGACAACGCGGGGGAAGGAGCCCCCACCCACCGAGCTAAGACAGCGGCCCCCTAACCACAGACCACTACGTCATGAAGAGCAGGCATCATATGACACGCCCAGGCCCGCCGGCCAATCACGAGCGGGAGTGGCCCTGCCCAAGCGAGGGAATGATGCACACGTACATACACACGCACATACTACCACCTCGCTGCTTCCCTCCGCTCTCTCTCCTTGCAATTCACACTACATATCTTATAACCTCTAATCAATGATATAAAATACTTCCACAGTGTCACAGACAAGAATAAAGACAACAACACTGATCTGTTTTTTTTTTTTTCTGTGACACAACAATGAATACTAAGAAAGAAAGAACATCGTTCTATTGAATTATTTATAGCCCATTTCACTGTCCCTGGCGAGGTGCTAGCGACGGTCAAGAGTACATTCTCGGCAAGCTGGCCAGCTTAACCAATTATCAATAGAATGGAAACGGAATGACAGAGAAGAGTAATGGTGAGATGTGATATGTGGGGGGGTTTAACCTCAGGGACGGTGAATCGAACGAGAAATTAAGAAGAGAGGACGTTCTTGTGCAATAGAAGTGTCGGGTGAAACATGAAGTGAAGTGATGCGCACGATCCGACTCGTGGTTAGGTTTAGAACACGTGGAGAGAATGGATGATTAGAACTGGGTGATGAAATGCCGGGACTGTGAACCTTGGGGGGGAAGCTGCACGTAGAGGGTAGACTTTAGAAATGACGTTGGGATCAGGTACTCCAGTCCGATATCAAACTATGAAACTTGACAACAGAGTCAGCTCTTGACAGAGCCAGCCAATGGGAAAAGCCCGCCAATTAGGACGTGAGGAACTGTTTAACCATATTCTCTCTTAACAAAACGGTCCTTTACCCCTTTGGCCACTGCGGGCATATTTCCGCCATATTCAGGGAATCATATCAGGCACTCTATGATTGATTAGGCAAGTGTCCTGAATGAAATGAAATGTATTCAGACCAAAAAAAACTAGAAGAGAATAGATTAAAAACTTACAACCAAAACGAGCTTCGTAGCTCAACGGGTCAACCCGCAAGCGCTTACAATAGACCATATTCGCTAAAATGAGTGCAATTATCGCTAATTGTTGCGCTACCATTTTGCTTTTGGCAGCACTGTACAGTATATCTCTGCGAAACTCTGACTCAGAGCCTCAATGCCGCGTCCAGCCTAGCGTGGAGGAAGAACGTGTGGGCCGGTCGCGCATCCTGCTCCCCTCGCACTCAATTCTAACAGGCTTTTAAGAGGCTTTAAACAGCCTGTAAGTTCCTGTTACATTGCCATGGCGTTTCCGTAACTCCTCCCGAAGGCACTGGGTTTTAAAACTTGAAATTAATGTTACATTTGTTTCGATAATAGAAAAATACCATTGTTCTTGGGGCATTCAAACTCATCACAAATTGCGTTTACATACTGAGTTCAATATAAACATGGTTATATATGAAATAAGAGAAAATTTTTTCCCACACTTTCTAACAGTCATGCTGCTGAATTTGTTTAACAATCACTAGTTTGATTATTTTTTAAGATGAATTATAATAGTGAAAGCATATAATCGCAATTTTGAATATGGCGATTGTGAACAAAAATGTATAGCCTTGGACAATATTCACCCACAAAAATTGCGACTACTGCAATGTATTATATCTCCAAAAGATAGAGGAAAGGTGAACTTAACAATATTTTATATCTTAAGAAATCAATACACATAACCTTGATTTTATCATAGTAGAAATTGGAGAAATTGGTGCCACCTACAATTTTGTTTTTTAAAACTTAATTATGACTCCGCATGGCCGTATTTCATTTTGAATATAATAATTACTATTTGAACCAAAAAATAGCATAGGTCAGTAGTAAAAATTCTGTTTACTTGTGTTGATAGCGATAATACACTCATAGTGTAAACTTATACCAGTGGCTATTATAGGTCAACATATAGCTCATTGCATGATGATAAAGAGAATACAATGAAAACCAATTCCCATACACCTAATAGTTTTGTAATTATTAAAAAAAAAAAACAATTCGGATATGCAACACGTGTACCTTTGTACCGGTCAAAAGAAGTATCACCCAAAGTAAACCGTCAGCTGTACTCATCAATATTGAGGGCAACCTCCCGTCTCTTCAAGGGGGTGGGGGGGGAACAAAAATGGCCCCATTGGTTGACCCCTTGGGGCTCGTTCGCGTAGACCTATCGTTTAGGGCCGATAGCTCTAGCGGAACGCGATAGCCGCCGATTACGACGGAATCGGCGATCGAAAACAATTGCTGTTTTAGTATCAGAGCGATCGCGTGGCCTTGGAGGTCGCATCGATGTGATCGAACGGAGAATGTAAACGAAACCATTTAAAGTTGATTATATTGCTAATAATCTAGATTGCCTCTCGTGTTTCCCCTTCTTGAAATACCATTCATGTAAAAATTAAACACACTACGGAGAAAAATAGGCCGGAAACAATAAACAAATTCTTGTTGCGATGTCTTCTTCTTCTTCTTCGTTTCTTGGGGTCAAAGGGCTATTGTTATTGTTTACAAAAGGCTTCTGGCAGGACCGATCGGCGGGATCTGTGTCGTTCGGGTAGTTGAAATCGCAAAACCACCCTGTTTCTAATCAAGCGCTATAAGACGAATCGGCGATAGGGTTTTTTTACCGTGAACGCTCAGCCTGGTCTGGCTCCATCCAATGTGCCCTGGACCCATTCCTGCTCTACTTTATCTATTAATGTCTGTATCATTCCGTTTTCCATTTCTTCTAACTTCCCTCTCTGTGAAACACCCACCCTCTCTTCTACTAAACCTGACCGAGTTGTCTAAAGCAAATCCTTCTTTGTAAGCCTCCTTACATCACTATCCCTCAATTCAAAGGCCAAAGGTGAATATTGGGATGTGGGTAAGTACGCAACAATCTTTCCTTGCTTCTCGTGTTCCCCAACTTTGACTCTTCTGAATTCTCAACTTTAGGGCTTAAGCTATCTTGTTACTCTATCACTAAATAAATATGTGCGGTATTTTTGGTCCTCTCCCATAATTTCTACTGACTATGAACATTCTTTGACTATCTTACTTTTAAGTGGAACCCACTCTATCCATTTCTCCCTTCTCTG